>VZRW01013250.1:167831-442086 GCA_013398125.1 Aegotheles bennettii
GGCGCTGCGGGGGCTCGCAGGGTCCCCACCGAGCTCGGGGGTGCGGTGGCTGCGGCCGCCTCTCGGTGCTGGCGCTCCTCCTGCGGTACCGAGCTGCGTCCGGGTCCCGGGCCGTGCTCGGCTGCCGCCGGGCCGGGGCAGCAGCGGGTGCCGGGGCTGGGTTTGTTGCTGGGGCTCCATCAGCCGGGCTGCAGGGCAGGGAACCCCCAGAGACCTGTGCCGGGGTGTCGGGGCTTACCCCCGGCTCCTGGCACCCGGTGGAGCGAGAGATGAGGGATGCCCGCTGTTCCTGGGCTACCAGCCGTGTCCCCATCCGCAGAGGGTCGGTGGGCCCTGTGCCTGCGGGTGGAGTTGTGTCTGTCTGATGTCTGTCTGTCTGTCTGGTGTCTGTCCGTGTTGATGAGCCGTCTCCAACCCCTGCAGCGTTATCAATTGTCCCCACTGCTCAGGCTGGGAAGCTCTGCAGGACGAGTCAGTGGCCGCAGGTGAACTTTCTGGCAAAGTCAGGTCAAGCAATGTCAACGTGTTGAGGTACAAGTGGGCTGGAGAAGAAATGTGCTCCCTGCCTTGGGAAAAAACCCACAAAACCACCAAACCTGCAATTCATTCATTGTTTGTAAAGATTTCTATCACTTACTCATTGGGCTCAACCAGAAATTAATTCTGGTGGGAACACGTGGCGTGTAGATGTCTCCTTGTGGTTTACACTTCTGGCCAAGCAAGGTCACACTGTGTGTGTGCCTTCTCCATCAAACAGTGCTCCCATTAGGGCCATACCAGTTTCTTTCCCAGAACTGTGCTGCTGGCAGCTGGGGAGGTTGCTCCCTGTTATCTGTGCCACTAGCAGTGCCTGGCTACTACCAGGCTGTGGTACTCAGGGCATGGACGCTGGGTTCCTCCTTCAGGGCTGCCCTTGGGATGCCCCAACCCGAAGGCAGTGAGGAGGGCTGCGTGCCTGTCTCCCTTGCACCCACCGGAGGACAACTGGCACGGTGTAGAAGCATATCCTAGCCCATACGGTGTGTGGGAGGAGGCATGGCTGAGATCTGAGAGATGCTGTCTTGAGACAGAATGTCTCCTCAGCTCACCCTGGAGAGCTGCAGGTCCTTACCCTGCCTCAGCTGTCCTTGGTGGCAGAGATTTCTCATTCCTTTGCTGGTTTGTAGTGTAAAGGTTTTGCAGTTTCTCATGTGAAGGGAAAGGAGGAGTCAAAGATGTCCTGTTACCTTCTTCTGGACGGGGTGTCTGTAGCGACCAGCAATGGAAGGTTGAAGGGACTTCTAAATAAGCTGAATTTGAGTAATTCTTTTTTTTTTCTTTTAAATAATGTCTGTAAGAGAGAAAACAACATAATCTGAGCAATTTCAATGATGAAAGATGACCACTAGAAGAAAATCAGAGCTGCATATGCCAGGCCAAGAAGTTCTAATTTTAAAATTGCCCATGGAGCCTTAGTTTTATCTTCAGACTACTGTTTACTTTAAGAAACATAAATAACTAAACAGTTAAAGATTTTTAAAGAATATTACGTGATACCTTTTCCCCTGTGGATGCAGATCCTGTAAGCACTGTGTCCTATCTTGTATATGACAAATCCCACATCATATGGGACAATTCCTTTTGGAAAAAGCTCCTCCCCAAGGTGATGCATGCTTTTTTTTCTTTTTCTTTTTTTAATGTCTTTTTTTTTTCTTACCTTTATTTACTAGTGATAACTAAATTACCCCCAATCTTGTATAATTTGGAAATCTGTTTTTAGAGGTAAACACTTCAGAAATCTTGTGTCACTTGAGTGCTTTATTCACACTAATTTATTTTCTTTTTTACTTTTTTTAAACGATTTTTTATTTTTCCTGGTAGAACATAGACCTCTCTGGAGCCAGACTTTCGATGGTAATACAGTACTTAGAAATGCAGGCATCACCTGGGATTTTCCAGAGCTTGAATGAATGTAACAAGGTATTCATCTGCTAATTTCAGCAGACTGAAAATCCCAGAAGTTATCCCAGATAAATGATATCTGCTTCTCCAGGTTCCTAAATGCCTTTGAAGTCAAATTCTGTTTTCAAAAGCCACTCAGGAGCAAAGTTCCAAGGTGACATTTAATTTGCTTTTCCTTAGTTTTCCAGAAGTGTTATTTCAAAATGTAGATGTGGCTCTCTGTTTGCTTAAGCAAACAAACAAAGCCCATAGCATAAACATGGTTGCTACCACTGCAGCCCTACTGGAAGTGATCTGCAAAGGCCAAGATAATGCTTCTTTCAATCCCAGCGTAGCAGTGAACAGGATTTGTTATGATAAGAAGCTAATAAGACATTAACAAAAGTAGCTGTGCCTTGATTCATAATATCAGTGCTCTGCATTATTCTGGGAATGTTCATCCGGGCTTTAGATGTGATTTATAAGCTTTAATTAAATAAGCCTCTCAGAACCCCTTGTTGGGAAAGTAGGGTTAGTTCTAAGAACTTGAATTAACTGAGAAATAATTGAATAAAGGTTAATATGGGATAAGCTCTCCATTTTGCAGAACATGCATTTTTAAATGTTGCATTGGTTGTAGTTAGCAAAGGAAACATGAGACCTAGCTCAAGGTCATTCAACAAGACCATGGAAGTGAGAGGTCTTGGGAGATGGCTGTGTACAACAAGGTGTGCTTGTGTTGGTTGCCACTCTTCTACTACTGTAGAATTACTTGAGAAAAGTTAACTGCAGAATCTCTTTCCTCAGGAAGGTCTCTGTGAGTATCTGAGGGATGTGTGTGTGTGTTTTATATCTACCTACATAAAATAAACCTGCTTTGAAATATTTGGGTTCTTTTTCCTTTTCAGTCATCAGTAGCAGTAATACATTATAATATTATTTAGGTCTTGGAGTGTGAACTTGTCCTTAGGCTACCAATTGCCATTACCACAGCTGATGTGCTGTGCGTGTTGTATGTCACATCTTCTCCTGGCTGTGGAGCAGCGGAGCGTGCATGCTGTCAGCCAGGTACTACGGATGCTATGGAACCTTCACCTGTCCAGGAGAGTGCCATGGGGTACTAACAACTACATTTCAGACCACAATCCACTTCTTACACACATATCTTTTAACCTGGAGCTGGTTGTCCAGGGTGCTGCTGTTTCTGTGGGGTAAAGTGTTATAAACTGACTTCATCTTTCTTGGTATTGTGAAAAGACATAAAGTAGAGGCAGTGAAATTCCAGAAGTTGTCCCCTGGATCATCGATGTTCCTGGTAGCTCTGCTTATTTCAGCATTTGTGTCTCTCTGGTCTAGATCTGAAGAAGACTCCTCATCCTTCAGAAGTAGCATGCCCACAATCTTCCTGGCCAATGATTCTTCTACAGCAAGCAGGACTTCTTCCTCACCCTGAGAAGCCTTCATCTCTTCCTATGTCAGTGGCTACAAGGCCAAGAGCCAGCTCACCACTGTCCCCACCAAAATCTCTCGGACTGGGGCCTTCCTTTCATCACACACAAGAAGAAGAGCTTGCAAAAGTGGTGGAGCAGGACCCTATGCTGGAGGAACTATGTAAGCCTCTGTGCTGTAAGCTTTGCAATGTCACTCTGAATTCAGCACAACAAGCCCAGGCTCATTACCAGGTAAGGAGAGAAGCAGGAGGCACAGCTTTCAGGGCTGCTGCATCTGCAGCTTCTGTAGACATTCCTGTGCCAGCACGTGTGCTGCCAGCAGCGTTGCTGTGGTAGCACAGAGCTCAGTGTGGGCTAATGCACGAGGACTAACTTAGCTTCTCAAGGGGGTTTTGAGTGCTGTGTTGAGGTGGCTGCACACCAGCAGCAGCGTTTGAGTTAGCTCATCTGGAGCTACCTCTTCACCATCTAATGGTGAAGACATGTCTTCACCCTGCTTGAATTTGGTGGTCGTCCAGACGTGCTGCAGTGCTTTCATTCAAGGTGTCATCACTGGGGCATTTTGCAAAAACAGGGACAGAGAAGTAGTACCAAGATGGCATGGGTGAAAAAAGTGGACACTTGGGATTTTTCCTGTGTTTTACCTAACCCATTTTTCACCTCTACATGCTTCTGAGAAAACTGTAATTCTGATTCCACAGACATGACTTTTTAAGGCCTGACCAGATGTTTTCTGCTGGATACAGCTGTGCTGTTAGGAAAGGGGGCTGCTGCCGTGTGCTTATTGCTGCCTTCTTTCTGAGGTTACACACACCACTGATCTGGTGGGGCCATTTGTGCAAACACTCTGATCAGCTGAGTCAGCTCAGACCAAATTCATTTTGTTCAAGCTGATCTGGTTGACTTGTCCGAAATAGGTTTGGGACTGTTTACATAGGCTGAGAGGTCGAATGTGTCATAGTCTTATGTTACCCCATTTTACCAGTACCCTCTGTGCCTAGTGATATATTTGTGTGACATGTGGAGATTGTGACTTTCTCCACCAGTGAATTCAAACGGGTGGTTGTCCATATCCTCAGGACACCAGATTTAGATCTCAGATTTGCTGTAGGCCCTGAAAGAGTGGTATCTTGCCAGTGAAGGGGTAGGTTGAATTAGTGTTACGCTTTACTGACTGATTTCTGCAATATTTCTGCCACAGGGGAACAGAAGTGCAATTATTGCACGTAATTTGCATTTATGCATGTGCCTGACGGTATATCCACATATACATACTGTCATGTAGCTCTGTCAGGCTTTCAGAACACGAAAAAGAACTATAGTATGTGTTTTCCAAGAGAAAATTAAATATGGGCTTTTTACATTCAGTCTCATGTTTTAACCCATGCTTGCAATCTCGTGAAGAAGTGTGTGTGTGTGTGTTCAGGGTTATCAAAAAACTGTACAAAGCAGTTAATGTTTTGTGTTTAAAATACAAAATATTGGCTTTAAGTGAAATGGAAACAGATTGAGGAACTAATTGTAACCTTACTGATTTGAGAAAATCAGTTGAAGGCTAGGTGATGACCACTTTGGAGAAAAAGGGAGATGCCAGCATCTCCCAAGTTCAGAGCTGTTATTTTCTGAGTGACAGCTCCTTCACCTGAGGTGCCGTCTTCATGGCCACTTTCACATTTTGGTCTCTGGATCCTTTTTCTTTCAGTGTATTAGGGCAGTGATTAATCTGGGTTCTCTTTCCAGGGTAAAAACCACAGTAAGAAACTCCGAAATTACTATGCTGCCAATAGTTGTCCGGCACCTGCCAGAATGAGTAATTCGGTTGAGCCTGCCCCACCTCAGGTTGTCTCCCTTCCAGCTCAGGTAAGGCATGGGAAGGTGACTGAGATCATGCTGCTTAGTTGTCACCTAACCCCCAGTAAGGATAACTGGATATCTCACTTTGAGGATTGCTGCAGGAGTTGGGAAAGAATTTTCCTTGTGATGGCACAGGCTGGTGGAAACAGCCTGTTGTGAGCTTGGTTTTCCTTTGAAAATGCAGATGTTGATCTGCCCTTGCAGCAGAATGTTGGACTTGAAATGTTCTATTTGTGTATGGCAAATACTTTGATTCCTAGGTAAGTGTGATGTGCTGCTGATTATGGTTGTTTCAGGGCAGGTATAAAAAGGCATTGTTGGACCTGGATTTAGACATGGGTGTGGCATCCACTCTGCACAATCATCCCTCCATTGTGTGTGGGAAGCCTACATGGAAAAAGTGCTTAGGTGCTCCTACACCCATTGCCCAGGGCTGTTATCTAATTCCTCTTTTGTTGTGCCTTTTGCAGCACTCATTCCTCTGTGTAGGGTGAATGGATGGTTCCCTCAATGATCCAGATTAATTCTGTCTCAGGCACATCAGAGACAAAAGCGATGATTTTTTGCTTTCTTCTTCTAGAATTCCTCACTTCTGATTGTCATGGGACTTACCAGCTAACCTGGCTTTGGCATGTGACTGTGCAGGGAACCACAGCAGGGCTGCAGGGATGGGTGCAGTGCCTGCCATTTCCAAAAGCAGAAGCCTCTGTTGTCTGTACAAGAGCAAGGAGTGTTTTCCATAAGTGGCAGATTGCTATACCTGCTGTTGAAGCTGGCAGAGGGAGACTCAGTCCCATGTAAAATGCCTTTGGGGCTCACGGAGCTGAATCTAGAGGGCAAGGGATCCAGTCCTAGGTAGTCGGACATGTGTGCTGTACCTGCAAAGCTATCTGAAGCATTTTTTAATGGAGAAAATGGTCCATGGCAATGAAAAGACTACTCTGGGTCCATGTGAGGATTCATGTTGTAACGCAGAAGTTAAAATTATGTCTATAAGCTTGAACAGTATCAAAAGAGATGTGAAAGAAACTCGACTTGGCAAGTGCCTCAGTGGCATGGCTGTACGAATCACTGCTGCTGCTGCACTGTTTCCAAAGCACTTCTCTCTGGGTGATACACAGTGAGGAGACAGGGTTGCTGCCCAGGTCAGTGTGTGGTCTGACTAGACAGGCAAGGTATCCTTCGTATGGCAGGAGCTACTCGTGTGAGGCTGGGTCCTTCCTCTAAAATCTTGATCCAGGTGTCCTGAAGGGTAGGGACTAGAGGTTTGGCAGCTCTTCTATTGTTTTTTTTTTATCTCTTAGTGTGATCTGGGAGCTGTGTAGAGACAGGGTTCTGTGGAGAGATTAGGTACACTGTAAATAGGAGAAAGGAGCACCTTTACCCTTCAGTGGGTCTTCCTCAGTGTGAAAGTCGCTGTTCATCAGCTCCTAACAGTCAGGAGTAGAGTTAAATCATTGCTGTGAAGCAAACAAGCCTCTGTAGATATTGCAGAGCTACAAGGTGTTTGTTCAGGTTGCTTTCTTCTCCATCTGAGGGCAGGGATTTGCCTAAATCTCATGGAATTTGCAGATTCTCCTGGAGGCTGGGGCAGGGAAACTGAAGTTCTTGTAAGAACAGTTTGGGGAGTGCTTGAGAGTGTCCTAATCCATATGCTCTAATTCCAGCTCTCTTGTTGCCTGATGACGATGATACTCATCTCAATCCTTGTGATTCAGATACTTCAACAATTTAAGCTTCTTGTTTCACATGCTTTTTCTCCTTTGCTGCTAGATGGGATCCAGTAAGCCAGGTGGCCGAGTGATCTTGGCCACAGAGAATGATTACTGCAAGCTTTGTGATGCCTCGTTTAGTTCTCCGGCTGTGGCACAGGCTCACTACCAAGGGAAAAATCATGCCAAACGGCTGCGTCTTGCAGAAGCACAGAATAACTCATTCTCGTAGGTATTGTTCAACTTCATGCTCAGGCTGAAAGCATGTGGCAGTGTCTCTGGCAGTCTTTTTCTCAGAAAATTCTGAATTGCAGCTGTTCGTATTTGTTTAATCTTTAGGGATGCATCGGAACTTGGCAAAAGAAGGGCAAGGAAAGAAGGGAATGAATACAAAATGATGCAGAACAGAAGGAATATGTATACAGTTCAAAACAACACAGGTAACTGGATGCATGCGTCTGTTCTATAGTTGGAATAATAATGAATCATAAACAGATTTGTTCTCTTTCTGAGGTCTGTTTTAGCAGAGAAGGAGCTGGTCCTGTCTCTGCTGATCCTTCATGCCTGCATGATTTTTTTTTCCCAGCTGCTAAAGTTGCTTTGTTTTGTCAGCCTGCTTGTTGGTTTGGTTTCTCAGTTTGTAACTTAATTTACCATCTGCCTGTCTCTGAGGCTGCTCTAAATGGTGACAATTTTCCTGCTTTGTTGGCTTGGCAAGTGGCCAGGTGCTTTGACTTCTACTGTAGCACATCAACCTGTACTTGCACTCCCACGACCAGAATGAGATGGCATGTTAGCCTCCCTCTAAGACCATCTGTTCCTAGAGTAGAGTCCTTCCTCCAGTGTTAGATACTAACTTTGCCTCTTTAGTGTGATTTAAAGTGTTTTGTAGTGTCCAGCCCAGCAGCTGTTTCTCTTTTTCACTTTAAGTTCTGTTATGAGCACATATTAGCCGAAACCCTGATTCCTGGTGAAGCTTGGTTTAATTGTGTCCTTCTAACCACTGTCATGTGGAAAAGAGAAATCTTTATAAGTTCTATTAAAAACAATTTTGTGATAATTTTAAACTGAGGCAGCTTATTCTAGTGAAAAGATTGTTCTAATTCTGGAATTGTAGGGTTAAGGGGAAAAAAAAGGCTTGACTCATTGCTGAAATGTTTAAACTCCTAACTTTCAACTCCCTATTGATTCTTAGTAAGACCAAGGCACTAAGCCCACTAAGCTTTAGAAAATACCAGCAAGTACTGCTCCCCTATGTGCTACACCCCTGGATCTCAGTGGAGAACTCGTGCAAAACTAAGGTTCAGACTCTAATCAGCTAAAGCAGCTGATCCTTGGCTGCTTTTTATAAAATTTGTTGGACTTAGAAGTTCTCACTGAGCTGCCTCTAGCTTTTCTTTCTTGTAGATAAAAAGTTTTTCTCTTGTCTCCTCAGGTCCCTACTTCAATCCCCGCTCACGCCAGAGGATTCCTCGGGATCTGGCCATGTGTGTCACCCCCAGTGGCCAGTTCTACTGCTCCATGTGCAATGCCGGAGCCAGCGAGGAGATGGAGTTCAGACAGCACTTAGAAAGCAAACAGCATAAAAGCAAGGTGTCCGAGCAGCGGTATAGGAACGAGATGGAGAACCTAGGCTATGTACAATGACGCGCCACCCTCGGTAGTAGTTTGCAAATAGAGCAGCTTGTCTCTTGCCTGCTGTTTGCCACATGCCCTGCTTTGTGCTCCATTTGATAGGAGTATGCTCTCGAGCTATACATGTAACACCTGCAAACTTAATGGTCTGGTTAGGTTTTTTTTCTATCATAGTTGGCAGGATGACGCTGTGCAGGACATGAAGTGTTTTTGGTGTTTGTTTGCTAATTATCTAAGGCTCTTCATTGTATTGAGTGGTGGGGAGGACTTTATGTCTTCTCCTCAGCCTTCTGCATGAATATGCAAAGCCCAAGAAGTGCTGGGAACTTCTGTGGTTCTACCACACAGGTGGACCATGTGCAAGCCCACTCCCCTCTTTGCATACCACAGAGCAGTGCTCCAGAATGCCTCCCTACAGCAGACTGAATCTCTGGGCAGCTTGTAAAGGAGGGGCAGGAATGGGGCCTGTAAGCATGTGAATTAGGTGGTGTACTTGTCCACAGATTGCTGCTTTGGCCCCTGTTACAGCCTGGAGTAAGTTCTTTCCACATCCCCGTAGAAAGGCTGTGCATACCTCTCTTCCTTGGGGGGTCATGCCTCTTATGCTGCCTCTGTGATGCAGATTTCATTCTGAAGATCTGACATTGGATATCAGCTGATTAGCCACATCCAGAAATACTCTCTTCTACCAGTTAACAATGGAAAAAGATGCTCAGTGTTGTTGCCTGGGCACCTTAATGCACCATGGGTGTAGCTGATCTCCCTGAAGAGAGTCTGTGGGAGTCTCAGTGGTTTAATGAAGTGAATCAGAAAGCAAACCTGCTCAGATGAGATGTGCTCTGCTCTGATTCTGGCTTAGACTGGGTAGGGTTGAGAATAGGTTGGAAGAAGCTGTCAGCTGTGATTTCTTTGCATACTGATGTAGAAGAGAGCAAATGTTGGTCTCTGGCCTGCAGCTCTGTTGCTCTGGGAGAGCAGGGCTGCCTGGACCTTGGGGAGCAGATACCTCTATGTCCTGCTTCCATGCCATTCCCTGGGCAAAACCCAATGGGTTATAGAGGAGAGGTGAAGTGCTCCTTTCGCCTAGAGCTACCAATATTGGATGAATTTTTTGCCCTCTTTCTTTTCCCATCTCGGGATGGGTTTTAATTCCATTCCTTGATGTGAACTTCACTGTCTTAGGGACCATCAAAAATCCAAAGTTAGGTAGGATGTAAATGTCAGGGATGATGACTGTTAGAGTAACAGCTTTTTGGCCATTCAGTATTCTTGAGACTTGTTAAGCAACTTTGTGAGTGTAGACAAACCCAAAGGGTGTGTGTCTGTTTTGATTTTCCTTAGCAAGAGCAGAAAGGAGTAGGGCTGACGTTTATTCTTCTGCTCATTTGGGTAGATGTGAGGAGCTGTGATTAGAATCCAGTTCCCAGTGTTTCTAAACTGCTCCAGTGGCAAGCACAGTATGTGAGTAACCTCTGTTGGACCTGATTCACCACTGTGCTGCTACAGCTGTACACTGGTATAGCTTCATTGATTTCAGTGGCAGGTGCAGAGAGGGGGTAAAGGATGCATCATGGCTTGTCTTGCTCCTCTTTAGGCAGTAGGTGGAATTAGATGCAGCTCCATTGGTTTCAGTAGCATTTTATCAGGGTTAAAATTTACCTAGTGCATAATGTTGAAGGTAGCTCCTACACCCCCTTTTTTTTGCCATTTTGATACTGCCTCTTGCATTCCAGAAGGATTTTCTGCTTGCCTTAAAAAATGAGTAACCTAACAAAAACTCCAGATAGTTTTTATCCATCTTTCTAGTCCACCTCAAGGTTTGTTGCGCTTGGCTGCTCCTCAGAAGCCAAGTATTGTTATCTTAAGCTACCTGAGTATTGGGTAGCCATACAATCTCAATGCAGCCTCCCTAAATCCAGGCAAGGTGAGCTCTTGCACAGTATTCGAAAGCAACCCACTACATCATTCTGCGCTGATCCTTGCCCTGCAGATACAGGCAGAGCAGTGGATATTCTCTTGAATGGGATTCCCTCTCCTCCTTTGTGCAAAGCCCAGTTAAATATGATTTGTGCACTGGAGCATGTTAGAAGGTAGGAGGGCAGGTGCCCAAGTTGCAATGCACCAACTGAGCAGTTTTGACAGCCTGTAAGTCTGTTTCTTCTGTGCTTTCCTGCCCCTGGCTCACTCTTTGTGTAAACTTGAAGAACGTTCCCCTTGGAAAAATCTCTCATCAGCCTTTTCCCCTTATCTTTGACAGTCAAAGAAGGGCTCTGGTTTTCTCTTTGTGTTCTGTCTTTTGTTTTGCTAGTCTGACACCACTGTGCAGGCACAGAGGGAGCTGGATGAGTCTTACCATAGTGTGTTTTACCAGAGTGATCCCTGCATTATGGTTAAACATCCCTCCTGCTGTAAATTAAAGCATGGCATTCCCCACAGGCTGCAATTAGTAGCAGAAAACCATCACTTTGTAAAAATAAGAGCTGGGTGAGCTGTAGGTACTGGTGTTGTCTAGCCTATTGCTAGGACCTAGAAGGCATTTTTGTCTGCCTTCATATGTCCCCAAAATCAGCTGTTCACCACTTTGCTTTGGCTGCTACTCCTGCTCCCAGCCCAGCAATTTGCTCCTCATTTGGCATTTCCAGTGAGTGCTGTAGGTACCAAAACTCAGTTTGCTCCATGTGCTGTTACCTCCTGGTGAAAGCTGGTGCAAACGTGCCACAGCACACCAGTGTGTGCGGGAGGGTGTGTGAAGGAGGGGCAGGGGCTGTGCCTGCAGGCTGCTCTGGGGGGCTCAGTCTGGTTTTGGAGAATGGCTGGAGCCTGCCCTGAACAGGGAGTCCTGTAGCTGCTTTGTTTTGTTCAAGGGAGTACAAGAAGTGAATGCCATCATCCTGAGAACTTCAAAGTGATGGGTTATGTAGCAGATATAAAGCAGACAATGGGACTCCAGCGACAAGAGTAGAGTTGGTTTCCTACAGGGGAGGAAAGATACTTCTTGCTGTGAGAAGCAGCTGATATTTGTTTTGCCCCAGTGCTCTGTTGTGGCCCTTCCCTAAGAGGGACCAAAGCTTGCATCTCCCTCTTCAGCATTGCTTAACGGTTTGTGATCTTCCCACTCTCCCTCCAGCATAGAAAATTATTGGCTGCAGAGAGAAAATACCCCACTTCACTCATATTAGGGTTCAGGCCAATCCAAACTCGTACTTGTCAGCATGAGAAACTGGCTGAATCCTGATTTTATTTTTTTTCTTTTTTTGTGAAAGTCATTCTCCAAATCAGAATTGAAAACATAATTCAATGTCCTGGCCAAGCCCTGTTTGACATAGATGGGCAGGGGAGGATGCCATACAGGTGTAGTACTATCTTCCAGACCCATTGAATCTTTTTCTCAAAGCACCAAACCCAAGAAACAGGACTTCTGGGAAGCTGTCACATTGGCCAGTAGTTTAATTACCTTTGCTGCTAGAAACAAAATATAAATCGATGTGTTCATATTTATTTTACTGTGCTGACCACTAATTGATTTGTTAATATTTAAGGCATTATTCTGTAGGTTATTTTTGTTTAAATAGAAAACTCTACATGGCACTTTGCTTTTGAATCAAAACAAGTATTTATTGTATTTGTGAAAATGTTTTCCCTCCAACATATGTATTGTTTTCTTTCCCTTGATGCAAAAAAACCAAACCACCTCAACCCAAACAAAACAACAAACAAACCCCAGATCTAACCAGTGGATCTTCTTTGTTTCTTTTCACACCAAACAAAATGGGGATTTCCTTGCAGCTCGCTCCTAAATGTCCATTTCTAGTTTGTTTTGGATTTGGTTTTTTTTTTCCTCCAATAATTTCTTTGGTAACCTGGGATGATATTTTTAGAGACACATGAAGTTCATACTACATTTAAGCATTTCTTTTAAGGCAAGGAAGTAAACTGTGTGGAATCCAGGTATTTGTGAGGAGTATGAAAGTGATACTGTTTTGTTTGTATTAAGCATTAGCTGTTATTTTGCATTCTGCACTAATGAGTAAATGTGTTATAATCTTGCCTAACATTGGTCTATTTTTGACTTCTTGCTTTCTTCATGTACATCAAAAGGAACCCCGAAAACCTGTGGAGTTGCTTAGGATGGTCATTAATGTAGCAAAATGCAGATTTTTTTCTGTAAAGCTTCTTGTATTTTTTCCTTTCCTAGATGCCCATTGTAGGGCATTAGAAGGGAAAGCTATTGCCATGAGCACAGATTCATATTTTAGCTTACTAATGCATGATGTCCTTTTGCTACATTACTGAAGTAAAACTCTCACTGTAACCAATGGGAATTGTGCCCAAATCAGGAGTAAATGAAATAACCTAGCTAAATATAATATGTTTACTAGGGCCAGGCAAGGTACATTGCTAAAATTTGTATTTTACTCTTACGTTTGGGTTACAACACTCTTAAGGTTTTGCTTTTTGAGGAATGTGTATCCGGTTCTGTAAGGATTTAGTCCTGCTCCAGCTAAAATAGTTTGAAGTACATTGACTTCAGTTGAGTGGGAGCAAGCCTTGAAACCCTTCAGGAATTTCATACTGCTGGTGTTTTCCCATATGTGTGTTTTTTGTTTGTGGTGTTTTTTTTGAATTTTACAACTGTGTATACAAGGATGCTCTGGATGAGGTGGACATCTGGTGCCGGTTATGGAAAAACAAATGCCATGGTTGCCAAAGGATTAGCAGAAAATGGAGAAATATGGACCTCACTCCTTTGAAGTTAGTGGCTAAGCTCCTGTTGTTTTGAGCTGGATTGGCTTCTTTGCCATCTGCACGAAGTTGGAAGTGAAAGTAAAATCCACTTTCAAATAAATGTGGTCAAACAGCAATTTTGGGAATCTCACCTTTAAAAATGTATTGAAGTTAAAATTGTATTTTTTTATCAGAAGTATCTGCAGGCAAAGGCAGGACTGTGGATTTTTAAAAATAAAATCAATTTTTCAGTCTGTGTCTTGCAGGGGAAAAATGACTTGATTTAATTTCCTTCTGTATCTGTCCAGCAACATCATTTGCAAGTGCTTTGAACGTGTTTCATCTAGAGCCTTCTTGTCAGGTTGGTTTTGTATATTTGTCCTTATTTTCTTTATATTGTACTGACCCCTGTGAGGGAATAGTTGATGAAAATGATTTTTTTTTTTCTTTCTTTTTTTCTTCTTCAGTATATAATAAATAATCTTGCTCTTAACGTTGTACAGCCTTAGGGTTTGGCATTGCTACTGTTTGTGACACGGCTGGACCATGTGTGACTGGATTGATTTTAGCCTAGCATGGAGTGCATCTACACAAGTAGTATGTTCTAACACACTGATAAAGGAGTTTAGGCTGGTGTAGTTTGTTACTTTGGAGGGGTTCAATGTACTTTCAAATGTTACAGAAAGCCAGCTGAGTGCTGTCTCTGAGCTCTCTTGGCTTCAGGAGTGGTTTGGAGTGCTCAGCATCTGACAGTATGGGAACCAGAAGGTACAGGAAGGGCTTTGTTTCCAGCTCTGCTTTCCCCTTGAGTGGACATCACAAGCTCTGGAACAGCCCCAGGCTGAACCACAGCCTGACTTTCAACTGGAAAAATGTGGGGACAAGCTGAGCCTGATGCATTGGCACATTGTTTGCCAGTGTGCTCTTTCCATCTTTCTTTACTTGAGGCCTCCAGAAGACCATACGCTTATGCAGCATAAATGACTTTCCAAGCAGAAAGGACATTCTGAACTGGAGCCTTGAAGCAGAGAAAATCTGGGGTTTGCTGGATTCAACTCTGGTACAAGAGAAACATTGTCCTCCCTTGGTGCTGCAGCCGTGCTGTCAGTGCAGCGAGCTCAAGGGCAGCATTCTGGTGGCACATTCAGGGTGTGTGACTGCCGTTGAGGCACAGCTCTGAGTGTGTGAGCAACTGTGAACAGGGACATGTCCCTGCACTCCCCTGTCCCTAAGGCATTGGGCCATTGCAGAGAATAGTGACGCCAGGCTGGAATTACCCTGATTTACCATTTTGTTGGGCTGGGAGCTGCCTAAGTGCTTAGGTGACTTCTGTGCTAAGGATGAAATGTAGGAGGTTTTATGTGTTCTCATTTATAGTAAATAGGGTCATAAAGACTGGTAAGTGGGAGCTTAATGTTAAATCTGACCCCAGCCCTTCAGTGTTATGCTCAAGCAGGTTGTGTTATTTTCAATCATCCTAGGAACTAGAGGAACAAACCTCTACAGAGCAGCATATCCCTGTTACCAGATGTAAAGTCACTGCCTTTTTAACACTTCCATGTGGTAATTGTATTCTGTATTAATTCTATAGCAAATTGGTACAGCTGGAGCATATTGACACACAGGTACAACCTAATTCAGAGTCACAGGCATTTGTTAAATTAGGAAGCAAATAAAATAATACAAAAATGGATGAAAATCTTAGACTAATTGTATTTGAAAGCATAAATAGCCCTCCTCCCACTTCTGTAATTACCCTGGTGTCTAAGGATCTCATTTAGTTGTCTTGCAACATTTTACAGCTGAAGAAGTAAAGTTTGGAAAAAATAAGTGATTGACCCAGAAAGTCTGTGGCTGAAAAGGAAGATTGAACCCAAGGCCTTTAAATACCAGGCTGTTGACCATGCCACATCTCCATTCAGCCTCTCAGTTCAGACTGATGAAAATTACTGTATTTTAAAACAATTTGATTAATAATCCTTTGATTTTTTTGTTGTTTATATAATGGCTTTACAATGCATTAGGAAATGGACTTCAGCACGTGGTTTAAAAACAATGAAATGTGACAGAGAGGGCTCTCAATATTGCTTCTGCCATTGAATCTTAGTGGAGAGGTGGAAAAAATGACAGCTTTTAGGAGGATTGTAGAGGGTGCATGCTTGCAAAGTGCAAGTTCTGGAGGCTCTTCTGTATTCATTTGTGTTCAAATAAATTCTCTGTATTCCTTGTTCTAGTTCTCCCAAAGCCTTTGGATTGAATGCTGCTTGTCTGTTTTGGAATAGTAACAAGCTGCTGTAACAGATAATACCTAGAATTCATTGGCCTAATCCTTCAGTGAATGACACTCTTCCAATTGACCCTATTCCACTGGGCTTGCTTCACCTCTCTACCTGCATGAAACAAATGTGAATCTATTTAAAGTCAGTGAATTACACAAGTGTAAAGAGAGAGGGAAAGATTATCCACAGTACTTTATCTGAGACTAGAGAGTGTCTTTGGCAGGTGTTTGTACATATAAACACGTAAGAAAACTATTAATCTAAGGATTGTTTCTCAATATCAAGGTCCAAAAAGGTGCTGTAAGTGAAAGAACAAGGTGCAGGGTTGTAAGAAGAAATGAACACAAAATATGCTGCATTTGATGTGTCTGTGGAAATTCATGCAGTATTTACCCAAAGAAGCCAGCCTATGTACTTGTTATAATTTGATAGGGGCAGGCAAAAATCTTACTGGCTTTTGCTGCCAGGACCCAATGAATAAGGGGTGAAGTTTGGGACCCTGTTGTGAAAAGGGGTCTGGGTGTCAGGTATCAGGTATCATATTCCCTCCCATTTTCCTGCCAGACTCTATAAAAGCCAGGAGGACTGGGGGCTTCTCTCTCTTGCCCTCATGGTCTCTCCGGCTTCGGTCTGCTCCCTGCCTCGCTCCTGCACTCCCCTGCCTGCAGCTCGCCACGTGGAGCCCAGAGGAGAGGCCCAGCTTTTGGTTACCAGCTCGCCACGTGGTCTGCAGCATTCCAACTGCATCAGGTGCTGGAGTTTTGGACTCTTTTCTTCCCATCGGCTTTGCAGTGAAGGACCTTTCAGCAGCCTGTATCGCTGGTCATCTGAACTCGGGTTGTATATATTTGTATATATGCATTTTCCCTTTCTCCCCACCTGTCACCCCACCTGTGCTATTAAATTTGTTATAAGTTTTTAATTTCCAACCTAAGCCGGTTCTTCCTTACACCCCTTCTAATTTTCGGGGTGGAGTGATAGAAACAAAACTCTGGTTTGTAGCTTGCCCTGGCCGTTTTGCTAAACCCGCACAGTACTTCACGAGATGCAACCAGACCAATAGTGTGAAAAACACTGCCTGAGCCTGTGTATTGCCCTGGGTTTTGAATGATGGAATGGAGGTATGAAAAAACCTGAGAAAAGTCAAATGGCAGAACTTCTGCATGCTAGAAGAGGTGATGATGTGTGGGTTAACACCTGACGTTTTGGGGAGTTTGTAAAGAATCCTTCAAATTTAAGGGACTTGTAAAAAGCAGCAGCATGATGCCAAAAATCTTTGACTGCAGCTGAGCAGAGGGTTTGGGAGCTAATTGAGATCTGATTTATGACAATGGCTCATTTTTGCTCTGTATGAACTTGGATGGGTGGGGATTGTTTCAGCTCTTGTGCAAGGCAGGGCTGGCCACAGCCTCAGTGGCCTTGAGGGATTCATCCTTTGACCTGCCATGTATGTGAGTGCACCTGAAGCAGTCCCTTTAAGGACTCTCCTCCTTGGTATTATCTGCTATTTATAAGAGATCATTTTCCAGCAGCTCCGTATTGCAGCTACCTTTAATACTGTTTGCAGTATCTCAGCAGCATGTTGGGCTTAATATGGAAATGGCCAAACTACCAAGTAAGTGGGAGTCTTAAACAAGTAGCTTCTGTTTTGAAAACCTGGTGAGCACCTGCTACTCGTGTAACAGTGATACTCAGAGAATGTTTGGATTAGCCAGTCCAAATTCAGGTAGAGGAATAACGCAATTATTCTCCAGGATGTTGCATTGGTTCAAGTCAGGTGGGATTATGGGCTGCTGGACATTCTGCTGGTCTGTGGTAGCTGGCATCGAGGTACCCAGGCATGAGAGCTGGGTGCTTCTCATGCCTTCTCTTATGACTGGTCACTGTGGCTATGTCTTTAGGGGTCTGTTTTTGACTAGTCTCTCTTTGGTTTACCTTGTCACACAGTCGCAGAAATGGAATTAATAGGACAGCTTTTGTAATGTTTGTTTAACGACTTCGATTTAAAGTTTGTTTATTCGGGTGAAGCACGGATATTTATTACGCAAAACCAAGTAACTTATAATGAGTGTTACTGAAAAGTACAACAGAAGTGGTAACAGAAGAATATAAATAAAAGCAAGACAGATGTTTCAAGGTTGCAGTGACCCCAGGCACACAGAACTGAGGAGGCAGAAGTGTCAAGCAGCAGTGGGTAGTACCAGCCTGTCTTTTGCCGATCCTACAGTCCCAAAGACATGTGCTGGATGTTCAGCTGCCATATTTGCAATTATACCCTTGAAATAATGTCTGATAAAATCTGAGCTATACTGCTGACTGTTCGTATTTGCCTTCCCTTGAGGCTGATCTGCTGCAGTCCCGGTCAGCAGGCAGGATGCAGGAGGTTTGGGGATTGTTACGCAGGGCTGAACAGACTGTGCCTTCCCTTGTGCTCTCTTCCCACAAAGGCAAAATACAGCAGGACCAGGTTAAGCCCTTGTCTTTAGGGTGGGTTGTGTGTTAGCCCGATATCAGCACAGAAGACGTGTTGACACAAGGGTGGCATAGATCATGGGTGACATTTAACAACATTTGGCACCTTTATCTGCTTGGGTGCTTCCGTAAATCCCAACAGATATTTTAAATAGGTGTAGCACTTTTGTAGATCTGAGTGCAAGTCTGCTTTGAAAGCAAGGCTTAGGAACCCAAGTGAGTTTGTCGTTTACAAAATTTACCCCTACGAGGGGAGTCAATAGTGTGTGGTTCTGTGACTGCAGTGGGTGCAGCTGTAGCTTTTCATCCTACCTAGAGTTTTCCAGGACAATTCCCTGCACAGAGCTGGGGTTGCCTCAACTGCCTACATCAAAATTAAAGACTGCAGTCTCCTGTCCCTGCGAGGGTGCAGCACTGGTGACCAGTCTCAAGCTACATTTCCCATATAGAAACCCATCCTCTCAATGCTGCAGTGCCACAGTCAAATCATAAATATTTGAATGTCTTCCTGGAGACTGGTTGAGGTCACCCTGTTCTCAGCAGGTGCAGCTGAAGATGGTCCAGATCTCCTCCGGAAGGAGATGAAGCTGCATCACATCACACAGGAGCATCACTTATGTTTGGCGTTTGGCATAAAACTTAATGTTCTACAATTACAGTGCCGATGGCTGGCAGCAATTTTTCCAGACAAATACCTTGTGTCTTTCCCAGAAGGATTCAATCTTTAATATTGTTTTGATGCTGGAGGCTTTTCCAATTTCTGTTTATTAGAAATGTCTTACCTTTGTTGGAAGTGCTGCCTTTAACCCAGTACAGCTGATGTCACCTACAGCACTGTGCAAAAATCACAGCTGCAGTGTTTTGCCTCCGTGGAGTTGCTGTGTGACAGCAGCAAACTGTCACCTTGGAGAAACTGAGCCTTTGAAGGGCTAAATGTGCGTTAGCTCTTCATCTGCTTTGTGTGCTTTGAGGCTGTATCCAAATAGTTTCCCTTTTACACCCTCAAAGCATGGAGATTTATTGCTGAGGCTACAGGGAAATGTTGAAAGTCAAGCGGTGCACGTGGAAAGCTCGTGGAAGGAAAAGCAAAACAGTGGCTGTTTGCTCTGTCTTTATCTATTCGAGCCACCACTTTTTCTTTAATGGGGCATTGCTGAGGCCGGGACATTTCTGTCTCAGGGGAATCTTTCCTGGCCTGGGGAAAGAGCAACTGTGGAGTGACTGGATACATTGCTGTTTTATAAGAATATAAATAATATACAAGGTGTAATACAGAAGAGGCAAATCTGACTGTGCTGAATATTCATGTAAATGCAGTGATGCACTTGATCCTTCTTCTAAGGGCTTTTACGGGGCAGCTCAGGCATTTTTCTGATGTACTTTATAGGGCAAAGGTGACAAGTGAACAATCGTGTTGTGAGATCCTGTCACCCTCCTGAAATGCTCTAACAAGTGTTTAATCTTTATTACCTGGAGGAATGGCTGTAGTAACTGAAAAATCAAAAGCAATACAGAACTGAGGCTGATTTTAGAGGAAATGGGTCACAGTAATTCCTAATTCCAGAATAACTCATATTTAGTTGGTGTCCACCTCCCCAGGCTGTGTTTTTCCCACCCACTTGCTGGTCCAGCAGCTTTGCTGGGGGCTGAGCTGCTTGGGAAGCACCAACCGCTCTCACACCCATTGCACATTCAGGTCGTGGTTTCCTAATTGACTACCAAAAAATCAAGAGTGAGATTTTCGAAAGTCTTGTAGCCCCTTAGAAGACTACACATTTTCATGTGTTTGAGCCTTCTGGATGAAGAAACCTCACCAGCCTTCAAGGTTCTGAGGTGGTTGCAGAGGTGGTTGTACCTTGTGGTGGCTCTCATGGGTACCTGGAGCTGTCAAGATGCAGTTGTCCCTCAAAAGACATGTATGGCACACCTGTCCCCATGTCTATGCACTGGTTTCAGTTGGTCCTGATGGCTGTACTGCCTCACCAAGCTCAGCCTCAGCTCAGGCAAGCTTTCCCGTGCTGTGATCACACCTCCTGATGGCACTGCAGACATACTTATAGAGATCTCAAACAACTCCCTCCTTAAACCCGTATTTCAAGCTCTTATTTAATATTGCCCCATTTTCAGAGGTTTTAAGAAAGGTGGCAGTGCTTTATTTGATATTGGTTTCTTGTTTTGAGAGAGGCGAAGTGATGCTATTTTATTTTGATTTCAACAGCACACCCATTAGGATTTCAAAAGGTGGTAATATCCCCTGGAAACAGAAGAGGGCAGCTGTTTTTTGAGCAATGAAGAGTGCATTGACTATTTTTGAGAATGAAATAGCAATCACTCAGATCTAGACGAAAGGCCTTTCTTTTTTTTTCATGAATGAATAAAAATAGCACACTATTCCAGGGCCTGCGCTGGTGTAATTAGTGTAGAAAATAGCTGGACCCCCATCACCTTCCACAGAGTCCCTGAGCTTCATCTGGCAAAATTAGATTCCTTGCAATTTTATTGCAGTGTAATTAAAAAGTAACCAAGGGAATACAGAACTCGGTCTTCAGAGATGTTCAGCATCAGACAGAATGAAAAGCACTCGACAGCTCACTGAATTAATAGCCAGCTTCTTTGTTTACTGCCCAAACAGCAAAACACAGTTACTGTGAATTGTCACTCTATATGTACGGAAAAATACAGAAAAATCAGATTTAGTAAAACCTTATTCAAACCAAATGTATATATTTTTTAATTGAAAGATGTTTTCAATTTGTATTTAACACCAAGTGTGTAAATTCCAAAACAAAACATCCTTCTGCAGTGAAAGCTTTCCTTAAATCCCAAGTAAGGCGTCTTGTGACTCAGTCATTTTTCAAGCTTTGATTTTCAAGAAAACAATTACACTAGTTTGACGGGAGTTTACCATGAGGTTAAATCCACCCGAATCTCTATCTCCTGGCAAATATTTGGCTGAAGACCCTGCAGATTCTCTGGGGAGCAGCCTTGAGCCCTGTTTTTAGCCACAGAGTGGCCACTTGCGGGCAGCAGCCCCAGCCTGTGTACCTGATTTTCAATGTATGCAGACTGCGTATGGGCAGTGCAGCTCTGTAGCACAAGGAGGCCATGTTTTGTGTAAGAAATTCCCCATATCTGGTTTGCCATACAGTGCCTGTTCCCTGTCCCAAGCTAACAACCCCTCATCTCCAGGTGCCTGTGGCTGGGCACATGGCTAGATCTGGAGTCAGGAACCTGGGGATGTTTTTAAAGCAAAAATGATCATTCTGGTACACATGGAAACATAGATCCTTGTATGAGGTTCTTAATGAGAGGGACAGTTAATCCCCATTCCCTGTGGGGGTGGGAGGAGGTGCCTGCGTGATGCTACCCCTGCTAGCAGAGGAAGGTGAGATGGTGCAGTTTGCTGCTGAAGTCAAGGAAGGCTCAATATCCACGTGGGACTTAACCTCCCAGTGTCTTTGTTAGTCCAGTGAGTAGGTAACTTGGAAAACTCAACAGTGATTCCTTCCAGCACCTTCCCAGTGTCACTGTGCCTTTCTGGCTCTGAACACAAATGAGAAGTTTTGTATTTGGTTTCAGTGAGGAGCATGTGAAAAGCAAGTTGTCTTTTTTTTAATAGCTCTGAGGTAGGAACAATTAGAGACCCCCTGTAATGAAACAGCACTGACTGTAAGGATAACCCGGACTATTCTTCTGGTACAGAAAATAATGAGGGCTGCCCTAAACTTTTAATCAGGAACTCAACTTTTATTTGCAGCTCCTGACAAGGATAGCGTCCCTTAATACTGTTTCTGACAGTTCCAAACTCCTGAAATTAATATGAGAGCAACGAGAATTTAATGAAAGTGCTAATTACAGATGCTGGAATTATTCTGCTGCGATTCAAAACCTCTGATGTGGAGAAACTCTTAGCACGGATGGGTTGGCATCTAATTTCTATGAAGTTTTGCTGTGAAAGGTGACCCCAGCTTTACGCACCTTCATTCTGCAAGACCTGGGCATCCTTCCCTCCCATTGACTTCCACACCTTGCAAAGAATTAAGATGCAAGCAATTAATTCCTCTTGCTCTGGAGACTGTAACGCTCATACTGCTAATGCATGCTATTCCCTCTATTTCCCCTCTCATGATTAGTCATAATGTCCTGGACTGGCAGGCTGGCATCCAGGCTTTTTCCAAAAACGCTGACTGATTATGCAGGTGGATTAAACCCAGATGGCTGTAGCAGTTTGTACCTAGGTTGCCACCTCTGCAGCAGAAACAGCCAAACTGCACACTAAACAGCTCCTGCTTGCTGTACTTCACAGTCTAATGTGTTAGGACAACCCGGTACCAACAATTCAGTGCCACTTCACATGGTTGTTCAGGTATCGGTGGTGCAAGGGATGGAGGTGGAGGTCAGGCAGCCTCTAGGAGATGGGAGAGAAGAGTGATTCATGCAGAGAAGCCACCTCAGTCTTTAATCCACCTGAATGAACATCCCAAAAAGCACAGATCTTTGGAAAAGAGATTGGACACTGTCAGTGGACCTACTTATGGCCTGCTCCAGAGCTGCCTTTCACCCAGGGTGCATGGAGACCCTGCTGGGTCCTGGTGGGCTGTGGGAGTGGCCCCGCACTGCAGAGCAGAGGGCCAGACCCGCTGTGTGCTGGGCTGGTGGGCTGCACCCTTGGCATGCCACCTGGCTCTTTGTAGCCTTTGTAGTGATGCCGTGAGATTGCTGCTGTCCCGATGAGATGCTCCAGACACCCAGAAGCAGCCCGTCATCATCCTTCCAAAGGTTGTATCAGGTTTTTGGAGGCTGGTTATGCTGCAGCAAGCCTACGCTGCCCTCCTTGCATATCCTGAAAATGCTCTGTGAGGCTGTTTAGGGCTCAGGAGATCAAGAATTAAGTTTGAAGGCTTTAAAGGGGGAGCTTCGATTTCAGAATACTAGTTAGAGATTGGAGGAAGTCACAGACCGAGGGGCTGAGCATGGATCCTCCCCAAAACATGAACAACAACTGATCTGTGCGACTTTTTTCTTCTCTCTTTTACAGCCAGCTGTGAAGCCTGAACCTTGATATTAGTTCCAACTGTTGAATGGCATTAGATGATTCATCTCTTCTATTAATACAAAAAGTAATACCATTTTCTGCTTTGTATGTAATGCCTTTTGAGAAATAGATGAAGACATAAGGGACATCGAAGAATTATTTAATCTATGCTTTTTTCCTCCAGTCCTGTATTTTGTAGCTTTATTGAATGATTACAGTCTGGTTCCTGCCCTTCCCTAGGTACTCTGGGGACAGTGCACAAAGGCAGGAGCCATCTCGTCCTGCTTCAGTGCCCCTCTCATGGGGTGGGGTGGGGGTGGGGGGCGCTGTGTATGCATCTTTCATCAAAAGTAATAAATGTCCCTTGGTATAATGGAGTGAAGAAAAAGGGGGGAAAAACAACAAGCTGGTTTCACTGTGCTCTGTTAATAAGCCAAAGCCACTATCATAAAAATGCCAGCATGAACATTGAAAATCGAAGTACAGTCTCAATGATTCTGCTGAAAAATCTAATTCGGCCAAAGAGGTGGCTTGGAGATCTTCCACACACATCTGGTCAATACTCCCAGAGTCATGTGCATAAATACAAATGTTTCCAGGAAACATTACAATGAATCAATACTCAATGTGGCAATACTGTGGCAATAAAGAGGAGAGGGTTTTTATTGTTGTGGTAATACTTAGCATGTGACCTGGATTTTGTAGCTGAAAGATGATGGCCAATTTTATGGATTTTTGAGCTCTTATTACATTGTGAGGATCTTGATAGAGTGGAATTTGAACACATCTTTTCTCCTCCCCTTCCCCTCTGCTATTATGAAAGGGAGCAGTAGATCAAAGATGAATTGATAAAAGTAAAAATGAGAGTCAAGATAAATCTCAGGGCATTAAATTTTGGGGAAGGCTGTGTGTAAACCCATCACTTAGTTCCAAATATCACTGTAAAATAATACTCCCTCTACAATTCCCTGAAATTATGGACCACATAGTGACTGTGAATGCTCTCAACCACACACTTAAAGAGAACAAACTTCACATGTTGTCAGAAATAAGTGCTGCAGGCCCAATGTTGGCCTTACCCAGAGCAGAGAGGGGTGGTGGTGCCCCTCCCAGGGCCCTCGAGCTGTCAGATCCTCCTCAACACATTGGCTGCCTCCAGCCCCAAATGACAAATCTGGTTTCCAAGGCAGGGGCAGTGCTCTGTCACCTCTCCTCACCCTGCTCCTCTCATGGAGGGAGGAGCTCTGCCAAGCCAGTGGGGCTGAACTGTCCCAAAATCATGTCCCTGTGTCTGTACGTGGGTGCTGTGAATAAATACATATCCATACTGTTTTCTCTTGGCTTCCTCCCCTCTTTCTTAATTTTTGCTGCATCTGATGGTAGTTTCATGTCCTGTGTTGAGTCCAAGCTCACCAGGCTGTGACCTCTTATGTTGTATTTGCACAGCACCTGCTGTGATGGTCCCCATCCCCACCAGCGATGGGAGGAAAAGGGGACCCTGTGCTTTCACTTCATGGAAGCTCAGTCTTTTTATTTTGCTAGGTGTTGCAGCATTAGGTAGGACTATCAGAGGAGGGCTGACCTCAGCTCACACTAAAGCTACTAAAAGTAAAGAATTTTTTACTAAAAATAATGAATTTCAGGTGCTGTGAGTGGGGGAGGAGTGGTATTTTACATAAGCATCTTACCAGTGCCAGTTACCCATATAACTTACTGGTAGGTGGCCGCCTGACAAATCCATACTTGTTGTTTGCTAGGGTTTGTAAGTGCTATTAAAACAACGGTAAATTATACAGAAAGAAATGTGTTAACTTCCCGGGACTGTGAACAGCAAGTCCTTTCTCTTTTCGTGCAGTTCTCACTGCTCTTAAAGGGTTTCCAAGAGGAAACTGCATTTTTCTCAGCACATTATTATTGTGATTATTTCCCCCGTGCTGACAGCACCCTCAGTACTTTCTTATTATTTAGTAGATGTGCAAGAGCCTGGTCTGTCTCCCACTAAAGTCAATAACTATCTCGCTTAATTAGCGTCCAAATTACAATCATTCTCTTAACATTACCATCAGCTAGGTGCAGCGTGGCCATGCTCTGTTGGTTTGAATTCTTAGAGGTGAGCTGGGGCCATGGAGGCTGGGCAGGATCCTGGGCAGGAGCCAGACCCCAGGGATTTGGGTGGCATCCACTGATGATCACAGGCTCTCAGAAAGAGAGAGGAGGAGATGGAGGAGGAGGAGGAGAGGGAGGAGAAGGAGGAGGCTCTCCCAAAACAATGGACCCTGCATGTCTGTGCTGCAACAGCACAGCAGAAGGACTTGACTGCTGAGCCGGAGAGGGGCAGTTTAATTGCCCTGCTCCTATCAAGTGAATAACTTCAAAGTGTCAGAAATCTAATTGTATCCACAGAAAAGGGAGCCTTTCCTCCTGTCCCCACTCTGCTGGATCGTCGAGGGCCAAAGTGACCTTGGTGCACAGTGAACTTTCACCAGAAATGAAGACGTGCAGGTGCCTGAGGCCAAGGAGAGCACATAGGAGTGAGGGCAAACTGGCTCGGATACTGCAGCTTGGAAAGCCAGTGCATAATAGAGCTGGGTTTACTCTGCTCCGAGCACAGTGCACCAAAGACTTGCTGTAGATGTTGAGGAGGTACGAAGGGAGCTTGCGGTGACTGATGTGTCATCATGACTCCTCCAAAGAACCCGACACGTGGGGCGTGGGACGGTGCAATGCAGGTGCTGGGGACTGCAGCCTGTGTTTGCTGTGCAGGATTATCTGTTCAGATTGGGATCAGGAGTATTTGCAGTACTTCAGTCAAAAAAAAAAAAAAGAGGAAAGGAAAGAAGTGCTTTGATGAAGTTAAAGCGCAGAACAAACCTGGCTCCCTGCTGACTCTACCAAGGTTTGCTGAAATTTAGCTTATCAGCACATGGTGATATTTGCTAGCAAAACACACTAAATGATCTAAACCAAAGCACATGGGGCTGTTATAAACCTCCCATGCCTTAGAACAGAAAACTGCCTAGCAGTGGCAATTTTCTCATAACACCCCCTCCCAATCTAATAGAGATTATCCTCTGCAAATATCTGTTTTCCTCTATGAAAACTCAGGCTGCCACTTATTTTTCCGACCCAAAGCCTGTGTTACATTTGCATTATTTCAACTCCCACCATTTTTTCAGACTATTGCTTTTCACAACCACGTGGTACATTTGAATTAATTCTCTAAATGAGAAACCAAGGCAGGCAGAAACCTGTGCTTTGCCCTGGGTCCAATAGGTTAATGCTGGAATGAAGACCATTTCCACTTGGATCCCAGACCCTTATACTTTGCCCTCTTTGTCCCTTTCCTTTATCTGAGTTGAGTGTCTTCTATCCTGGCAAGGATAGCAGTTGTCCATGTAGAAAAGTGACCTTTTAATCTGTATTTTTTGCTTGCTTGGATGCAGTGAGCATCTGGAAGGAGCACAGCCGGTGCCACGCAGCTGGAGGGTTTTCAAGGACCACCAGCAGCTGGTCCGTGGAGGTAGTACAAGCAACTGAAGACCAGAATGAAACTATTAGCATTAATGTAGAACCACTAGTATCTAGAGGAGATGGAAGGTGCTCCTGGAGAGGGCTCTCCCTCTTCGTGATTAACGTCTTTGCTGCTTATTGAGGGACAAGCCCTGGCCACCCCAGCACTGTCCAGTGTGGAAATCATCAGTAAATATTGGTGGAACCAGGACTTTTCCTGCAGGCTAGAGAACACTAGTTGCCACAAAATACTATCATGGTGCCCAGGCACCACTTCAGCTGGGCCATTCTGCCAGGACTGCCTGTTGAAGCGCGCTCTTGACAGGACATGGCAGGAGGTGGGGATTCAGGGGCAGGAAGAGCAAGCACTCCCCCCTCCTCCACCTCTGCCATCCTCTTTATTCATTTACATCTCTCAGGTAGGTTTAATTTATCTAGATGTGCCAGCTCATCGAAACTTCAGTTTCTTCTCTTAGCTGCTGTGATAATCTCATCCCTGCTGCCTTTTGAAAACAGAAAAGCAGTGCAGCAAAAATGGACCATTTTGATGAGTATCTTTGTGCCTTTTCAGCTCTTTCTTTGCTTCACATCATAGAAAATTTCAGAACTTCACCTCAACACCTCAAGCGCTGATTTAAATTTACATTAATTTCAGAGACCACAAAGTGATTCCCTAATAGCCAAGAGCATTGTTAATGCTTCTCCTTTTTTTTTTGAGGTGAAGAGTGAAGCAAAGGATCTAAAAGAAATCCATATATTGTACACAATAACAATTCACGGTGAAGCAAATACCCTTAATGTCCCAGTGAAAGTTCTTGCCATAAAAAATACACAGTTTCCTCTTTGGGTTTTAATTCTTATTTCACACTTTTTATCTGCTGAGCTTTTCAATTTTCTGAGCGAGATGAGAAAAGCGAAATCTTGGTGGTTGGTGCTCAGGAGCAGGAGCAGTCTCATCGAAAGGAAGAGAATTTCCTCTTGAATCTTGGGTCACTCACCCACCTTTTGCTGGTAAGGTGGGGCAGAGGGGACATCCCCATCCCAAACAGGGTTTTCAAGGTCTGGTGGGGAGTCTCCAGAGGAGAAATTCAAAGAGTGGTCACTTAAAAACCAAAATTGTGATACATATTCTGACAAAAAGGTCATAACTTTTTTTTTTTTAGTTTGAAAAACTGAAAAATGGCTTTGTTTAACAGCAATGTACTTATCCCCCTTGGAATGTGAATGAAGATTAATCCTCGGTCACACTAGGAAAGACTTAGCTTTGAAATTACTGTTATAGTGGTTTAAATTAACACATACAGAGCGCAGAGTGAATAATTTTCCTTTGAGTGTGTCCACTCTGGGCAGTTTTTACCACATTTTAATTGACTGCCAATTAATGTAAAGTAGTCACACATTTTTAAGGCTAGTGTAGACACTTTTCCACATTGATGTCTGAGTTGGCTGATAATTAATCTGAGATATCTACCCCCACGAACCCTAGAGATAGTTTTACCTATCAGATATGAGGCACTTGTTACTAAAAAACCAATTATATCTTGATTTAAAACAGCTCATGAGCAATGTTTAATTAGTTACAGACTTTATTTTGTGGACAACTGACTTTCACCCAGACAGGGACTTGAGTGGCCTGAGTTACATAATTAGGTTTGCTATCGCGTTTGCAAATCATCTTGGGAAATAATTTGCTCCTTTGTGTTTCTCTTCTGACCTCCTCCCTAACACCAACAAAAGGGAACAAAAAATGCTATCTTAAACAATTTTTTAAAAAATACTGAGTTTGTGGGGTTTTTTTATACTAAAGGAAATCTCAAATAATGAACTAAAATATTTCTCTCCAAATATTTATTCAACCTGAAATTATTTGTGGCTTTCTTTGAAAAAAAAGAAAGCATTTTGAGAGGAGTCAGTCTTCTGTAAAGCACACTGCTGTTCTTGCCTGCATCTGGCTTGGGTGTCATCGTGGCTAGATATGAACCAGCAGTGTGCTCAGGTGGCCGAGAAGGCAAATGGCATCTTAGCTTGTATCAAGAATAGTGTGGCCAGCAGGACTAGGGAAGGGATTGTTCCCCTGTACTTGGCATTGGTGAGGCCGCACCTCGAGTGCTGTGTCCAGTTTTGGGCCCTTCACTTCAAAAGGACATTGAAGTGGTGGAGCGTGTCCAGAGAAGGGCAACACAACTGATGAAGGGATTGGAAAATCTGTCTTATGAGGAACGGCTGAGGGAGCTGGGTTTATTTAGCCAGGAGAAAAAGGGCTTAAGGGAGACTTCATTGCTCTCTACAACTCCCTGAAAGCGGGTTGTAGTGAGGTGGGGATTGGTCTCTTCTGCCAAGCCTCCAGTGAGAGGATGAGGGGAAATGGTCTTCAGTTACAACAGGGGACATTCAGATTGGATATTAGAAAAAAAATGTCACCATTAGGGTGATTAGACATTGGAACAGTTGCCTAGGGAGGTGGTGGGTCGCCATCCCTGGAGGTGTTCAAGAAGCACCTGGATGAGGCGCTGAGTGATATGGTTTAGTGTTTTAGGGGTTATTATGGTGGTGCTGGGTAGATGGTTGGACTGGATCATCTTGAAGGTCTCTTTCAGCCATAACGATTCTGTGGTTCTGTGATTTGAAGCTGCATGAAGTGAATATACAGGTGCTTTTGCATTTACCTGACCATTCACCGTACACAGACACATGATAAAGTCAGGCTCACTGCAAACAAAGACTCTGTTCAGTACTTCCACCATTTTCTTCCTCTGTCTTGCAGAGATACCCTACCACCCACAGAAAAAGCATTATCTCACCGTGCAATTGTTCTGCATCTTCAGGCAGCCCAGCCCTTTGTGGGGAGCCACGCTGCGTAGGGTGGCACTACAGGGCAATGAGCAGCTTCATACAAACACCAGAAACACACAGTTCACATCTTATCTCCTTTCCGAGTGAGAACAGCCCCCTGCTTACAGCTGCCTAACCATGAGAACCATCCACTCTGCTGGCTAATCACTGTGGTTGAGCCAAGCTAGTAGAGACAAAGAAGAGCTGGCAGTACCTTCTGCTTTCTGCTGGTCTCCACCCCACCCCCTGAAGTGCTGGTGACTCATGCTCAGATCTCAAACAATAAACACGCTGCCCAGTGCTGGTGTGACAGATGCTGCGGAAACCATTGGGGCCTCTTTTCTTTGCCTGATCAAAGCAAAATATTTAAGCAAGGGAGACCAAGTGGATTATTCTGCTCCCAGGGCCCTTGTTGGTTTCATTGCCTCAGGACTTGCACCAAGACTTCAATGACGAGGTCTGCTGGGCCCACAAAGCCCCCCAGACCCTGGCAAATGTCCCAAAATCGGGGTGTTGCTGGTATGCTCAGCAGAGTCTGGTGACCACAGGCTGGACTGGGCTGGCCAATCTTCCTGATTCAGCCACACCAAATACATATTTGCACAAATGGTGCTACCATTTGTGGCTTAGTGCTGGTGCTACCCCTGTAGCTTAAGGTATAGAATCTTTTGCCAGGCTGATTGAAGAGAAGTCCTTGTACAAACATTGAAAGTGTCTTAATCAAGGTCAGCAAATGCCAGAGCAAAATGAATTGAACTTTAAGAAGAAAAATGGCTTTTCTTTTTAAGAAGGGTGGATACTTTCTATTGATTTTTTTTTCTTTACTTAGGAATTTGCAGTGAATCCACAAAGCAACTTTCACTGCAATGTTCTTGGAAATAAATGGACCACATATTATGCACATTCATTTGAACCCAGCAGATATATTTAAAAAGAATAGGAGCTGATTGAGTTAGCTTTCTGTAATTGAAAAGGCGCTTCGTTGCACCAGTCTTTTTGCAAAGTAATTTATTTGCTTGAAAGTTGGATCATCAACTGTAGTTAAAGCTCATTCTGCTTTCAAGATGCTTGTTTTGTGTCTCCAGTCTAGGTTTTTCCTAAACCATCCTGAGCTTAACTTTTACCTTAAGCTTGCAGAAACTTCAGTGGGTTAAACCAGAACTAGGGATGAGCCCTGCTGCTAGTCCAGTCTAACCACTACCTCAACCCCTGACCCGTGACAGTGGCTGCTGGTGTAACCATGGCACCTCCTGGAAAATTGGTCCTTGGTGAAGAAGTGACACCAATTCAAAGTATAAGCTGAGAGGAATTCTGCTTTTTTAGTGGGGATGCTTATTTAATACTCAGTGTGATGTCCTGGTATGCTTCTTGAACCTGCAGTCTTCCACATCCTATTGCCCTTTTTGTCTCAGCAGCTACACAAAGTGTGCACAGAGGTTTGCTTTGGGACCTGTAAAACCACTCTCTCCTTTTTCCATTTTATTCTTATAGAGAGTACAGCACTGCCAAATCTTTCACTGCCAGCTGTCATCTCTGTCTCCTTGCTGAGCTTTTTCCTTCACCACCACAGGTCTTGGATGTTAGCTATCCTATTGCCCACTTGCTTCCCTTTGATATCCTCCCTCTCAGATAGGTTAATCCTGAGAAAAACTCTCCCCAAGGATCCTCTTTCCTTTCCACCTACTCACATGAAACAGCGAGTGGTTTATGTGAGCGGGGCTGGGAAGAGCAGGTCAGTGCTCAGGGCACATCCCCAAGCCCCTGTGCGATGGTGATGGGGGGAGCTCAGAGCTCAGTGCCCCAGAGACACTTTGATGTCAGGAGAGCATCAGCTCTTTAGTTTTGCTCACATTAACTGGGGCTGGTGCTGAGGGATGTGGCACACTGCTCCCCTTTGCATCAGTCAGACCTGCCCCTTGGAGAGCAAAGCTCAGAGAGGGCCACAGGCTGTAGGACCAGGGGAAGATTGGGGTATCCCAAGAGCGCAGCAGTTTACAGGCACAGCTTGAACCAGGGTCACATCAGCAGACAGTGCCTGGGGGGTGGCTGTCACCCACCCGAGCAAGGACCTGAGATGTGTGTGCCCTCAAAAGCTTGTGCAGCAGCATTGTTTCGCAAGTGAGGAAGCAGGAAAAGCAATCTGATATAACATCCTCAGCCCCAGTGAGTTATGGCCATCCTTTGAGAGAAGTTGATACAGTCAGTGATACCTATGGACCAGGACAAACAGCCAGGCCAGCAGCTGCCTTGTTGGTTGTCCCCTCACCTGCAGAGAGGGCTCTAAAGCCTGGGTGGAAGGTTCTCAGCCCACAGCGTCCACGCTGGGTGCAAGGGCTCTCCCCAGAGTTGCCGCATGCTGGCCAAGGTCTGGCAGAGACGTTGCTGACATGGGTGTGCTGCCAGACCCTGGCAGCATTCCTCCTGATTTGTAGCCTGGGGGGAGGAAAAGCATTCAGAAATCAATATTAGTGGATTTTAAATGAAGTGCTATATTATCTCACCTTCAGTCATAGTGGATTTACTCCAGAATGATTCCGACCAAAAAATTACTGGTTTTCAATGCAAAGAAATGTGTGGGGAGCACAGCATCATGGATCCCACTTCCTGAGCAGAAAATAAATATATGAAAGAGTAACAATTCCCTCCCCCCCCCAAATCCATGTGAAGACCTCCAGATTTACCTCACAGAAACTTACCAGTGAAAATACCATGTATCATTATTTGTGGAACAAAACCCTCTGCATGACTGCTGCGTGCGGCATAGACACAGTAATGATGTCGTACATCAACTGCAGGGAGTTTATAAATATATGAATAGGGAATGAACCATGAGTTGTTTTTCCTTGTGACTGTGGGACCAGGTGCCAGTGGATTCAATCAATGAACACTTACATATTAGTGTAATGCCAGTGAAGCTTTTTTTATACTAGGGGAGAAACACCTGGGACAGACCAACAGCAATATAAATACTTCATCAGTTCAGCCACAGCTGCTCTGTGCTCTTGAATTCTAAGAAATAGTAAAACCGTCTATCACATCTCTCTTCTTCAGTTTGTAGCCAAAACATAATCACGGTAAAACATCAAGTTTCACAAAATGAAAGAGGTGAAATCGTGACCCCCAACACCATCCCTGGGGTGGGGTGGAGGTAGGGATGAGCTTGAGGATGGCAGAACTCCTCATGGAGCTGAGTGCCCCAGGATGAACAGCACATGGACCACAGGGGAATAGCACTGTGCTCTAGCAGAGGGTCTGTGGTGAGGTGACAGAGCCCCATCCACTCCCCAGGACCAGAAGCAAACATGCACAGACCCGAGGACAGAGCTGAAAAGCAGCAGCTGGGCCAGTGGTCAGGGATGTGTGGCTGAGGTCTCAGGTGAGGAGGGTTGGGGTAGTTAAGGCTTATTGGTGCACTCAGGGTCCCACACTTTAAAAGCACCTCCTTTAGGAAGCTTTAGTCTGATCTGTAGTGTGTGCTTTGTTTCCTGGTTCCTAGGAGTGCTCCTCGCATATGTGTCATGTTATGGTAAGCCTGAGCTCATTTGGAGTTCTAACTATGCTTTGTCTGATGCTCTTAATGCCACTGTGCTATGACTACACTTGGAGTGGGGGCTGCTGGTGGAAAGGGTCTTCTGATTGTGCTTCAAGAAATATATGAATTTTTTCATAGGCTGTTGTAGCTGTAGGCCATTGGTTTGACTCCATCAGCAATTGCTAAAGGCAATAAGGATAAGGATGGCCCAGCCAGGTTGAGCAGTCCAGAGGTGTTCCTTGGAAAGCTGGATCTGCTTACTAATGAAGATGGTTGTGTAGGGGTTGCTACCCTTTGTTAGGTGTATTTGCCTATATCCATCTGTTATGAGGAGTGTATGGCCCTGCTGGTGTTGTGTGGGTGGACTGGCAGCTCTGGGAATGTGTTACGTAGCTCTTGGCTCTGGATGACAGCAGAGGCATAGGTGAAGTTTGTGAAGGAAGGGAAGCTGTAGATGCATGGAGATGCCAATGGGTGCCCAGGTCATCCTGGAGAAAGTGTCTGTGACACTGGAGGTAGTGCTCCAGTGTTGGCCTCGCTCTTTCCATCTGCACATGGGTCTTGATGGTATGAAAAGAGTCAGGTTTGCACTTGGAGGAGAACTATGAGCTCTTGCCAAAATCTTGCTGTTGGCTGGGCCCTCTGGCAGTCCTGGGAGGCCATGGCCTCAGCAGACATGCTGTGGTGAGTGCTGGGCTCTATGTGGGGCTCTGGGCTGCTTCTTGAGGGAAGTTACTGGCCTCATCCCAGCTTGAATTTAGCCAAATGTTTATTCCTTGGGATTGCTCTCTTGCCCACTTTCATGTGAAAAATGGCTCTCACCAGTGAACGTCAGAAACTTTGGGTCATGAGCACAGTTATACCCTGGTGCATTTTTCCCTAAAGAAGCTTAAGAAGTCAATCTCCATACCCTGATGCACACATTTTATCTCGTAATTAGAGGCTCTTATCACACCAAGCTCTGGTTTAAAAATAGTCCACAACTCCCCCTGGATTACAGAGGGAAAAATTTACTCTTAAGCAATTTAGAGAAGCTTATGTATTTCCTATCACTTCTGAAGGATGGAGTGAAGGTGGAGAGCCCTTTCCCGAGGAGGGTCAGAAGAGGGAACCTGGAGAGTCAAAGCTGGTGGGAGAAAGGGGAGAGGAAGGGAGAATCACAGCAATGAAATATTCATTCCTTTCTAAAAAAAGTCTAAATGAATTTATCATCCTGACTGGATGAGTGTGGAAAGACACCCCTGGTGTGAAGAAATGCAGGACAGCAGAAGGAGCAGGGGATGAAGTGTCACTCTGGATTGAAGCAACCCCTGTGAAGGGCACAGGAAGGCTGGCAGTGCCACCAGAGCTTGTTCCTGTTCCTCTGGGCTTGATGGGTGTTTCTGGAGCTCTTTGGTACACAGGCCACCAGCCTCCCAAGATACTGTTTTTTAGCTCGGGGAAAAAAATCAATGTGCTGAATAGGGAAAGGGGGTGGGTTTTGCAATGAGACAAATGTGCTTTTCACCTTACCCTCCACAGCCCATGACATCTTCTGGAGGTTCCCTGAACTGTGTCCTGCCCAATGTGTAAAAAATATCAGCATCTCTGGATATATCACCATAATGCTCTGGTGAGAAGCCCAATCCAAGCAGATAACCAAAGAACAGAAATGGGCATTTGTTTCCTTACTTTCCTATTAATTCAGCTTGACAATATAATGAGGCACGGTCACCCTGTGTGCTGGTGGTGTCAAGGTGATGCATGGCTGGGGTGGCCACCCCATGGGCAAGGAAGGAGCACTCTGCCAGCCCTGGGTGCAGCCCCAGCACTGCACACATCCCCCAGATTCCACGTGCAGATGTTCCAGCACCAATTAGCCATGTGATATTGGAAACATCGAATATTCTTCCTGTGCTTATCAGCACTGTAATTATGGCCTGTCAGGGCTTTATGCTCTTAAAATAAACACCCAGATGTTCATGTTAAACTCTTCAGCTCTCTGCTGCTGTGGGCTTTCATGGCAGCTTGTGGGGCAAATGGGGTCCACAGGGCTTGTGCCATGGGGCAGAATGGGGGAGGAGGGCAGTGACTGGCAGAGGACATGCAGTGCCAAGGCCAGGATTAGGACCTAAGCTCTCAACTATCTACTGAAAGGCTTTCATAATATGTCACCTCTTTCAGCATACATGTGATGTTATGAATATGCTGAAGCTACCTTGGCTATGGCAAAGTTTCGGAGCATCCTGGACAGAATTGAGAACTTTTTTAAGAACTCCTTTTTTCCTGTGAAATCTGTGTTTCTGCATAATCAAAGTTTCACAGGAGAGAACCATGTTTTGAAGGAGTTTTTCTTCTCATTTTGTTTAGCAGAAGTCAGTTTATTTCTGGTCCATCAGCTGAAGTTGTTCTTACTTTCAGTTTGCAAAAAGGGAACAAAACCCAAAAGGTTTTTTTAAGGATTGTGAAAACTGCTGTGAAAACTTTGTGTGCTTCTTTTTGGTGGCAAGACAGGTTCTGTGTGTTGGGCTGCATCACTTGCAGCCACTGCTGCCCTTACTTGGACTGTCACCCCACTGCCGTGGGTACTGTGCAGGCAAGGAAACCTCGCAGTGCTCTGGGCTCCCAGATCAGGTTTTGCTGAAGCACGTGCAGCAAGTGCATGCAGCAGCTCACCACTGCTGCAGGCTGAATTTTTCAGACACAGATGTTGTGGGTCATTTTTCCCAGGCCATTTTTGCCTTTTTTTTGTGGTATGAGTTTGGCAGCCTGTGCTCAAGACGGACGTTTGGTTATGTTGGGTCAGGAGTGAGGGGCACTAGCACAAACAGCCCTGGGAAACCTACCCTGCTCCCACCTTGGGGGTTGCCAGGTCCTCTGGCTGTTCTTTGGGCTTTGAATTGCCCAGCACTAAATTCCCCCAAAGGTCTGGTTAAGTAACTGAGCAGAGAGGCTGCAGGAGAGGTCCAGTATGAGCATTGGCTACGAGTGGCAAATCTGGCTCTGTTCTCCCCTTCTCGGTGACCTTAGTCTCTCCACTTTTCATGCCTCTGTTGGCTTTGCTCTGCAGCATTTTGTTTGGAAATGTGAAACTGTGCAGCGCACTGCAGTTAATAGTAATGACGTGCAAGCTTGGGTTTTTCATTATTCTCTATTGCTGTTTAATGACCTAAACATCTTGAGCTCTTTTGATAAGTTGACTGAGGTGTATAGATTAAATTCCTGAAGTTTCTGCTGTGAAGGTCTATTAGTGATGAGCAATGATGCAGCTACTCTGCAGCTCTCAGGACCTGGGACGCTGCGGCAGTGTGGGAAGCCACAGTGCAGCTCACATGGATGAGGTCCTGCTTTATGGGTGCAGCTCCAACATCTGCCCCTGCAGCAAAAGCTAGGGTAAAGCAGAGAAGAAAAGTGGTGGATTGGCTTGGACTGAGAAGCTCAGTTGTGTCCCAGTGTGCTCTTTCTGAGTGTCCCATAGGCTTTTCATCAACCAATTTTCTTAGCCTTGTGATTCTTCATTTCCTCAAGGGCAGAGCTTGCTGTTGGTTTTCATCTTGAATGACAACACTGATCCATTGCAACTGTGTAGGGGACAGTCACCTGACGCGTGCTTTTGCATCCATCATTTTGTAAAAGAAGCAGTAGTTTCATTATTTATAGGAAAATTTTAAGAACTTACCTTTTTCAAACAAGCTTTTTGCTGCTATCTATTATTTTGCTGTTAGAGGATGATGTTTTGAAACCTGACTGTTGGTCCAAACTAGGAGATAAGCTCTTGCACAGGTTGCTCTGCCATGATGGCCATGTGGAAATAGCCTTTACAGGTGCCTCACAGCCTGCCTTGCTCTGCTTGGTGGCTCCATGGCAGATACCAATGCAGCTGCAGTCTAGAGATTGAGGAGAGATGCTTCTAGTGAGGGGTATCAGCCCAGTTTGGCAGGTGCAGCCCAAACCATGCTGCCATTAGGCAAATGTTTCTCTGCTTCTGAGGGGCTATCAGCCATCCAGGACCTGAATTTGCAAAATGGCTTTAGTGCAGCCTCAAAATGCTGGTTGCAACACATCCCTGCTCTTCAGCAAACTGAGTTTTGTGTGTGTCTGGCATTTCAGAGGCAAACCAGTGAGGTGGAATGGGCCTGTAGCTGTCTGGTTACTGAAGTCTGCACCACAGCATGAGCTGGGCATGGCAGCCCATACTTTGAAATATTCACAGAAGTTGCATCTTCAAAAGACACGGGCAAATTGTGACTTCAAGGACACAAGCTCAGCATCTGGCTTTGAAAATGTGCTTCTGAGAAATGTGTATTGCCCACTGACTGAGGACGGTGTGCCTCAGTTTCCCCTCTTGCACAGGCCAGCTCAGCTCTCCAGCATCCTTCAGACAGGGATGTCCCTCACATCCTCACAGCACCCAGCTCCAGCCCTCACCTGCTCCCTGGGACCATGGACAGTAGAAAAAACCCACCTCAGCTTCAGCTTTCAAACCCAAAGCATTACCTAACCTTGAGGACTTTCCCTGAGCTGTCATTGTTGCAGGCGTTGCTCCACGCCAAAGCCAATTGCCCATGACAAAGCCAAGTGCAAGTCCTTCAGGTGTCCAAGTCTCCTGGGCTGCATACAGCAGGCATTTCCCTGGCCTCTGTAATTCCCACATCCCCAGGGGCTGCAACTTTTCAAATTCTTCCCTTGTGCCTGATAGGGTTGTGTGAGCTGGGGTGTTCAGAGCCTGAAATACTGGCTCAGAGTAGTAGCCAGAGCCTGGAATTTATTGCTCTGTGTAGCAGTCTGGTTTGTGGGCTTCTCAATATTAGTGCAGGTTAGTGTGAACACCACAGTTGGGTGATGTCTTGTTTTGATACCAAAATGACATTTGATTTGTTGCAATAGAAACTAAATGAAAGTAAGAAATATGTTCCTTTGAACTGCAAGCACAAAATCCTCACCTGAAGAGGTCAAATACCCTTTTTTGTATCTTTTTAAGATAAAATGTTATTCATACTGTCACAATCCCCCTTAGAAATTTTGGGATAAGAAATACTGTTATCTGATAGAAAAATGTTTTGCTGAAAAATCACTTCTCCTGCTTCTGTGAGAAGTATCTTTAATGCCCATAGAAAGGCATGATACTGGAGAAGCCTTTCAGTGGTTGCCCATGAGGACACAGCTGCTCCTGACCTGCCAGAGTGGTCCAGGCCAAGGCAAAGGGTATGACCCTTCACAAGCAGCACGTGGCACCTGGAGGAGGCAGAGGCCAACAGCTCTGGGTCTCTTGTTGCCATGCTCTGGCAGCAGCTGCTGCTACCTTCCTTCTTTGGATGTAACTGGACCTTTCTCTGGGCCTGAGATTCTACAACCCTCTGATTAGACACGTGAAAACTGCCAAATCCCTGCTCAGAGCATTACATTTGGACAGTGATTGTTTTGTAGAGCCACGTAAGTATCAATATGCAGACGCTTGGCTTCACCTAGAATAAACCACTCAACCCCCTCATGCCCAGGAGCACTGTCCTTGCTGGTGCCCAGGGCTTGGTGCAGGGCAGAGGTGATGGGGAGGTATGAATTGGCTATGAACAGAGCTACCTGACCTCAGCTTTGGATCTTCTTGCTCACAAATTCCCAGCCCAGCCTGGCAGAGCTGGAGCTTTTAGCTGCTGGTGTGTGCTTGGATACCCAAGGATAGCGAGGATGCTGTTATGGTGCTTGTCCTTTTTAAGGCATGGGCCTTGCTGACTGCTGTTGGCAGGTACACAATTAACCAGCAGCTATCCAAGGAAGGAACTGCACTGTTATTGCAGGGAATTCAATTTTTTTGCTTCAGGTTGATTTAGATTCATGTACTTCAATATTTTAGCATTCCCCTGCTAAGATATCAGATCTGGCTGGGGGAGGAGGGATTTTTCCCCTGTCAGAGCAAGGCAGAATTGTTCTGTGGAAGCTGGTATCTCCCTGCAAATCTGATCTGGGCTGGGAGCTGCTGGGATGCTCAATAACAATGAAGGAAATACAGGGAAAAGAAGAGAGTAAAAATCTACAGGGAAAAGCATTAAGTTAACTAAAGTAGCAGAGAGGAAAAGTAAGATTCAAAGTGGGATTTTGTGGAGCCCTGGAGGTTGGCTGTGCTGTGCTGTCACCGGGTCCCTTGGGCCCCAGGCTAATGTGACTCCTGCTAACTCATGTGGTAATTTAAAACTCAAAGGTAAACTGAGTTGGAGAGCATTAGTGTCTGTGTGCACAGAGCAGGCTTGGTTGGCAGAGCAAGCTGGAAAAGCCTGGACTTCAGTTATTTGCTGCCAAAGGTAGTCTGAAGGAGTGGATGCTGCCTGGTGAACCCCTTGGCAGGACCCAGCCCTGGGGTACAGCCACCAGCATCAGGAGAAGGGTTGGATTCTGGATGTTGTAGCAGGCTTTAAAAGCAAAACATGGCCCAAAACATGGATGTATTAAATTTGAAAATTCTCATTACTCTTTTTTCCAGAAAACACCCTACAGAAGGGACTTTTTTAGCTGCGTCTTAATTAGCTGCAAACCCTTTCTGCAAAACAGACCTGCATTTTGCTGACCTGAGCCACCTTTCAGGAATGAAAGTGATCCCCAAGTTTGTGTAAGAAGGACATTCCACCCATAAGCACAAGCATATGTATTTACAGGCTATATTTATGCAAGGAAATGCACTGTAATTTTTAAAGGCTGTGTTTGTGCTGGCCCATCCTAAAAAAGACCCTCTGAACATGCAGATGTGGTGCTCCCTCTCCCTAGAGCACTGGTTCAAGGCATCACTGGTGCCTCCATTACTTTTACTCCCCACCCTCAACACTGCAGAGATGCAGTTGGAGAGGAGAGCAGCTCTGTGTCCTAGTGTTTACTCCTCCAAATTGGCTGTGGCCTGAGATGTTCTCCCTTTATTTAATAGAATCATCACTTTCTAAGGTATTTTTCCCTAGCTGAATTTATCAGTTTAAACAGCTCAATTAAAAGGCCAGCAAGAAGTCCTTAAGGGCACTGCCTTTCATCACTGAGAAGATGAATGCTGTACAAACAGACTGCAGAGATAGGACAAATAGCACTGAAATTAGACCCCAAAAATACAAAAGGAAGGATACTTGTTTGGCAAATTTTTCTACCTCTTCTCTACATGTTACCCCAACCAAGCCTGGCATGACCACACAGCCCTGTGTACCATGGATGTGCCCTTGGCTGATGGGTTTCAAATTGCTTCCTTGTGGCTGGTGGATCATGAAGTTTTGTGGTTGAACCTTGTGCAGTTCCCATCCTGCAGGGATTCAGCCCTGGGGAAAAGTGGTCAGATCTCACCAGCCCTGTGCTCCAGTCTGTGGAGAGGTGTTTTCACTAGAAAATAAACTGTTAAATTGCCCCTGGGACAACTTAATCCTCACCACCCTCCCAGGCATCACAGCAGTGTCATCCTCTGAAGGACATCAGGTGTATCTTGCTCTCCCATCCTTGCTCTGACTGTATGGTACCTTGGTTGGGACCCTACCCTGGGGAGCCTCATAACTAACTTTGTACAATGTTCTAGTGTAGAAAACCAGTGTAATCTGGGTGTCTGCAGTTGTCCATCTCTGAGCTGGGCTGCTCGGGGTGGTGTGGCCATCTCTGGATGGAGCTGCTTTGTGCCCTGGAGAAGGAGCCAGGTGGTTCTGCTGGCTGAGCAGCATTTGGCAGCAATAGGGCATTGAGGGCACACACTGAACAACGAGGGTTAAAAAAGATGTTGTAGAATGACTGATTAACTAAAGGTCACTTGTGTGGGGCAGGACCAGGGGTCCTGTGGAGAATGGTGTCTCACTGTGCAGTAGAGGCTGTATCATACTGTGTATGCACAAGTGGTGCTGCATGGAGGCTGTTCAGGCAGCTCCATTGCTGGCATTATCTAACTTTTAGGGGCTTGCTTTTGCAACCTGAGTAATGTTCTTTTAAGTGTAGAGTTTGGGTTTTTTTGGTATGTAATTATAATCTTGTTCTACCTAATTTAACAGCATCAGGGCAGGAGATTTTTATCCATGGCTGGAAGTAATTGTCAGTCTGGCTTGTTAAACAGCTAAGGCAGCACAGGGGAAGGACAGGTGTGTATTTCCAGTCACATAACAGAAGAGAATAAGCCCACTCACAGGTGTCTATGCACAGCCTCTGCAGTGGGCAGGATGGTTTGTGCCCTCAGGATGATGGTTAAGGCATTGCCATGCTCTAAGGAGCTCCTGGAAACCACCGCACTTGGAGAATAAAGATAGTCACCAAGATATCTGCACCACAGGTGCAGAAGACATGAAGTGGCTATTTGGGACTTAGTGCCTGATGGTGTGCCCTGGGTGGACTGCCACCTCCTGTCCTGCTGTTGGCATGAGATGTGAGAACCTTGAGGGTTATTTCAGGCATGGGGCAGCAGAGTTTGGGTGCCAGGGGTGTGGTTCAGCCCAGCAAAAGGTTAGTGGCCAATAACTGCATGAGTGGGCCCTGGGCTCTTTTCTCAAAGTCTCCTCTGGAGGTCCTTGAGCCATTTGTGGTAATGGGTCCACAGTAAGCTGGTGGTGGTGATGGCCAGCACCAAAGGACTGGTGACGTCAAAGCTTCTTTGTCCAAGTGTCTGGGTTGGGGTTTGTGCTGACCCAGTTTACATGACTGATGATGGCAAGTTGATGGTATTTTGGCTTTACTTCTCCTGCTCTCTTGCATGTGTTGACCAGCATAGCCAGGTCTGCACCTGGAGAGAGGCCAGAAGGGGTAGAAGGGGACTCCAAAAGGTTGAAAGGGAAAAACAGATTTCCTAGATCATTAATTTGCTATTTGTGGCCAGAATGTTATTGGCTTGAGGTGAAGGACTGCCAGAGATGGCAGCAGGAACCTGGGACTGCAGATATTTTCTCTTAAGGTGACTGCTCAGCAGCACAGAGCTAATGGCAGGACACCAGAGAATCAGGAGCATGGAGTGCCTCCCGAATTCCTGCACACAGATGTGTGGGGGCTCAGGAGCAGGCACCACTTGCTGTTGGGGCAGGGACACTTGAAGGTGCCCAGGCTCCCCTGTGCCCCTCTGACATGGGCTGCAGTCCCTCACTTTTGGCTCTTGTCTCAGGACTAACCTGCTGGTTGGAGATACCACGTAAAGACCTCCTGTTTCTTTTTTTGAGGTTTGTCTGACACAAACCCCTTTGGCAGGAGGTTGCTGGTGAGTTAACACTCTGCCTCAGCCTGGGTGTGAGCAGTGAGCACCTGCAGAGAGCAAAGTGAGGACAGCTTTGCTGCTGGAGAAAGTATTCACTTTCCACATTGATTCACTTGTTGGGCGGCTCTCGAATCCTCATTTGTCTGAACTCAGCAGAAGTTTGGCTGCTGATCTCAGTGGATCAGACTGGACATGTCCAGACTGGACATTCTCTTTCCTTGGAAATATTTCCTTGTTTTTAGGTTTTGATCCTGAATACTCAAAATTTTAGCATCTGGTTCAGTGGAACTAATAAGCAGCTGCTCCTTGGGAAGCAGAGGGCCATGTGTTGTGCCCATAAAATGAAATCCTGGCCATTATTTCCAAACAGGATGTGCACAAGAGTTTAATGGAAACCTTGAACTAACAGGACTTTCCCATGGCAGTTTACATGCTATGAAATAACACCCTCTGCAACTGTGGGTGATAATGTCTGATACTTGGAGGCTGAGACACAGCAACTCCTCTGTACCGGGGTGGGAGCCAGCGTGTGCTGGGCAGGATGAGTGGCTGGCGGTGGGAAATGTGCTGCTGCTGGTACTAACTTGCTTTCCCACCCATCTTTAAGCATATGGTAAAGTGGTGCCGAGGAAGCAGCAAGTAATTACACCAGGACTCCCTCCGTGTTGGGTTTTGCAGCCTTCTGCAGTTTTAGCAAACTCCTATTGTATTGTTCAGCTGTCTTGCTGTATTAATGGCTCTGAACTCTGGCTTGTAAGGGCAGTGATTAAGGTGTTGCTGCTTAGTCATCAGACTTTGCCTCCTACTTAATCTGCGATGAATAAAACAGAGCCTACATGAACGGTGATGAAAATCATAAGTGTCTTCCATGTGTGAGGGGATAAAAGTGCTCTTCCTTCTTGCCTGCTTGATTTTAGTGTGTCCAGCAGGTTGAGGGAGGGGATTCTCCCCCTCTACACCACTCTTGTGAGATCCCCACCCTGCAGTGCTGTGTCCAGTTCTGGAGTCCCCAACATAAGGACATGGAGCTGTTTGTGAGGGCCAGGAAGATGGTCAGGGGGCTGGAGCCTCTCTTGTGAAGACAGGCTGAGAGAGTTGGGGTGATTCAGCCTGGAGAAGAGAAGGCTCCAGGGAGACCTTAGAGGACGTTCCAGTACCTGAAGGGGCTTCAGTTAAATACATACGTTCAGTTAAATATTTAAGTTCAGTTAAACGTGTACTCACCTACCAGCTCCCTGTATGAGAATGGAGAACTTTAAAAAATAGGCTTGTAGGGAGGGTTCTGCAAATGTTAACACATTTTTCAGTGTTTGGAAAAATTTAATTCATTTTAAAAAGCCTGGTGTGAATTCACCTGGCAGCCTTTCCAATTTTTTTTTCTCATTTTTGAAGGATGAAAAAGTCCTCTGTGTGAAATGAGTTTTTCTACATTCAGCAGGTGCAGGCTGGGACAGAGTACGTGCACATGAGCAGCTCCCTGGAGCAGCAGCATCCTTGTGGGGATGTCTGCACCTGGGAGAGGAGCTGATGTCTGGTGGCTGCTGCCCCACCCACGTAATGATGATGGATAAATGCTCCTTTTCTCCTTCCTGGTGCCTCCTGGTTTAGTAGCTGTTATGCTCTTTGAGGTAGGTGTTGTGCTTTGCTTCACTCATCATAATGATCCGTGATGTTCTGTGATGATCACCCAAGCCTGGCTGGAGCCCAGCCTGAGCTGCTGCTGGTTATGTCTGTGACAGATTCTGCATTTTTCTGGTGGGTGAGAAAAATGGAAGAACAGAGATGTGTTGCTAGTCAGGCTCAAAAATAAAAACAAAATGTTCAAAATATTCAGTGAATTGAGCAATTGCAGGTAGGCTTTTTTCATGTCAGAGGAACTGTTACATTTATTTTTCAAGCTTTCCTAATAACAAACCTATCTGGATTTTAAAAGGTAACATCAATTCAAACTGGAAAATGGAAACATCTTGTTTTCAAAACACTGAAACAGAATAATTGATGTTTACCCCTGCTCCTCACTCCTTCCTGAACAACAGAAACAAATTGGCAAAGTTTGTATCCAGTTGTGAGACGTTTGAGTACACCACAAACTCTGCTGGTTTCCTTCTAAAACATCGAGTGCTAGGAAGTGACAAGTGTTCAGTGAAGCAGAAAAGTGAGGTTTTTTTCTCAAATCTTTGATAGATGATGAGCAGTACAGCAGATAATGGAAAGCTGATGCTACTCAGATTCTGAGCCTATGCAAAAGGTTGAATTATTGCAAAGATCTTGGTTCAATCCACTTGAATGGCTGCAGCTACTCTAATAAGGGCATGAGTGCGAGAAGGGAAATGAGCTGACCAATTTTTAAGGTGCTTTTACCTGAAATTGCCATTCCCTCTGAAGATTATATTAGTACAGTTGTATTGCTGTAAGGCCACAGCTTTTGTAGTCAAGCAGGTACAGAACTCTGCTTGGACCAGGCTTACACCAGTTTCTTCCATTGAACTTTTCCGTGGCTGGTGATGAGGACAGAGATGAGGAGGCAAAGCCAGCAACCTTGGGACTTTGGGGTTTCATTCTGCTTTTGTCCCCCAGGTTTGAAATCACTGTGCTTTGTGTCTTAAGAGGTGCAGGCTCTTGTGTTTTCTGAGCTCTCTCTCCTTTCTGTATTCACCCCCAACTCACACGAGTTGGGTACACTTGCACTCTGGTTAAACTTTCTGAGATAAAGTGACCCCTACTCAATTAGAAGAAAAACTAAACCAAAATAAGCTCTCGTTGTCCAGGCTGGTGACACTTAGTAAGTCGCCTGAAAGGCACCAAGTTTCAGATGTTCAGGAATGTTCAAACTTGAGATTTAGACGCTCCAGAATAGAAGTAAGACCTGACATAAATAATCTAATTAAGAAAATAACTATTAAAAGGCCATGTGAATTTGGCATTTGGAATACTTATGCACATTTTAAATGTCACAAGTGCCTCTCATAGGCTCATAATGCTGCTGTTTTCATGTTGCATTTTTCCATTTAGGGGTTTTGCAGCATTGGTTTTTCCCTGTTGTCCTCAATGCCCGGCTGGGACACCAAGAGGTGAAGTGTTTGTGCTGGGAAGAGTCAGTCTCAAACATGGTGTATTTGTCCAATCACTGAATTTCACTACCATGTATTTCTCATTCATCTGAGCTGCTTGCAGGAACATCAATTTCTTTTTGCAGGGGATAAATACAACATTAAAATGGAAGTAGGGAAATATATATCATAGGGTAATATCCCCTCTGAAACACAACCCCTCTTCGGGGCAGCAGGAGTTGTCAAAATTGCTTTTGCAGTGTCTACACTTCAGTAGGGGGTGAACCGTGCAAGTGATCAGACAGATAATTCCCTTTAAAATGATTGTTTTACCTCACTCCATCCAATTACTCAAGTTGTTTTGCTATCTCACAGATCTCTCCGTTAATGTCAACAAGATGATTATAGACTGCAACAGCGTCAAGATGTTTCACCCACAGGAGCACTGGCAAAATGTTTATGGTGCAACGTGTTGAAAGCAGCATTTGATGTGTAAATGTCAGGAACAATCATCTTTCCTGTCACCACAACCAAAATACATAAATACAGGTGTTGAAAATGTCACACAACTGAAGGGTTTTTATCACAGGCCATGTAAATCATCATGTAAATGGCCAACACCAGTGTCAGTAATGGTGTTGAAAAGCCACCACAGCTTTTTGCTAGTGATGCCATACACAGTTTCTGATTTGTGAGTCACGATGGGCAGTGTGGTCCTTCCTTTGGTATCGGTGACCAAGCTGATGGTGGAGAGATCCATGAAGGACATCCCTGAAGATGCCAACACTGGCCATGGATCAGTCCCCTCTGACTGAAGGGAAAACAACTTTAAGGATGCAGATGCACCCTGAGAGCCAACTGGGCAGTCTAGAAATGGGTCAAGTTGCCTCCTTGGCTGCAGGGGCCTCACCTAGATGTCTCCCTTCTTGGTGAAACCTACAGAGTAAGGTTTTGTAACAATGAGCATCTGGAGCCCCTCATGTCATGGGCACCAGGTGAGGAAACACCATGGCCCTTGCATGGTGGTACCATGCCTGTGCAGCAGAGGGTTGGGGTACTGTAGCAGTGGCACTGGGATCCCCCATCTCTGTCCCCCATCCACTCTGGCACTGGAGGTGTCACACTTCTGGTGGACAGGTGGTTGCATAAAGGTTGCTGTCAGTCCATCAAAGACTTTGTGACTCCAATCCCACTGATGCTGAGGGTGCCCAGATCCACTGATGATGGTTTCTGTGAATCCCACAGATTGATCAAAACTACATTTTTGCTGATAAACCTTTATGAATTCCCTGTTGTATCCGCACTCCTCGTTTCTTGGTAATAGCTACAAAGAAAAGTCTGAAACAAGCCAGATCTGAAGGCAGAAGATATTGAAATCTAGAAGATTTAATTTAATATTTTTATTACATATTTTTGGAACCCTGATTATACCCCCACCCTCCAGGAATTTATTTACCTAAAGAAATTTAAACTACTAGTTACAAGATTGCAGGTTCATTTTCACTGTTGAGAACTCATTTTTTTTTACAGCTCACGTTACATTTGCATAACCTGTGAAGTTTTGTCACATCTTGAAATTTTTAATGCTATGTTGTGGAAAGGTACTCACATATAGATGAACTAGGCAGAATACTTGCTTTGCAGTCTTTGTGAGGGGGAAAAAAGAGTTAGTTTCTTGGTTTGAATAGGCCTATAAATGGATTCTTTGAGCTATTGGAGAGAGTTCACAGGGTGCTCACAGGAGCTGCCTTGTGTTTGTCCTTCAGGCTGAATGCAAAGTGAGAAACTGCAAGAGGTGTCTTTAAAACATGATATAAGAAGGAATGCTTTCTAAAGGGAAATAAAGATAAATTATGCAGAAATCGTGACTATAGTGTGCATGAAATTATACTGGCAAAGTCCCAATGGTAAATATTTGACAGATAGGACAATATCTTAGTCAGAATCTGTTTTTTCCAATAAATCATTGCACCTGGGCCTTTAAATCATGATTCATGTCAGCCAGTACTGCATACTGAGTTAAGGTCAGGAGAGATTTCCACATGTGTTATGATGATTATCTAACAATTCGGTTAATAGAGCCATAGAACTGGAAGAGATTTTTTGTCAATTCCAATGTCACAACAACAGCAACCTTTGACTGAAGCAACATCATGAATATTGGATAAGATCCTGCAGTGCTGCTCCTCCATGTTATGGTATTATCCAAATATGAAGGTTATAAATACATGAATTATACTGTTCACTTTCCAGTTGGTAAAAACAAAGAAAAAACCCCCCATAATCAAGTTCCAATACACAACTAGATACAATATAGCTTTTTCTTTATATATAGATATCTGTATATATATCAAGTAAAAAAATTTAAAATAGTTGGAAGTAAAAAATGAAAAAATAGCTGATTGTGTTATTTTTTTTCTTTACAGTGATATGGTAGCAAATACAAGACCAAATGAGTAATAAACATTTACATAAGGTGTTCTGGTCCCATCTCCATCAATAGGGCTCAGACTAGGATAGCAAATGGAATAAGGTGATTTTTGTTTTTTGGCTACAGCTTCTGCAAGTGACAAAGGTGATGTTGATAAGACAGAAGGAAATTATAGCACTAAATAAAACAAAACACCAAAGTGTTTTCCAGAAATCCTTAAATACTGTAGGGTAAAATTTACTTCTGAACAGGGGGAGCAAACAAAGCATCACCAGGTCCTACTTAGGCTGAAAATACTGTATGCTTATCCTAACTTCAAAATACATCTCTTTAGTGCCATCTTGCCATAAAAAAACCCTATCAATGCTTTTTTGTTTTCCCTGCAGCCAGTAACAAAAAAAGCAAAGCCACAAATCCATTGAATGGACTGACCCGGATGTGAGACCTCAGTGATGTGCAAGTGGTTGGCTGCCCTTTGTTCTGTGGTGAATTTCCCCCAGAATCCTTTACATTGAAAATGTCAATTGAGTAAGCTTGGCAAATGGTCACACTGAGCCCTGTTTTGGCCATAGAAAAGAAAGAAGTACTAGTCTCAGCATAAAACAAGATCATACAGATGGTCAACACAAAACAGTATTTTTTTTTCAGTTGTCTGCATAATAATAACATCATGTTTGCATATAGAACAGCTTTTGCATTATTGCTCTACTTATAAGAATAGAGTAAGGAACTTATAACAGACTTGCACATTACAAACTTAAGGTTCTTTGGTGAAGAATGAGAAAACAGTATTTTCACTGTAATTAAATCTCAGAGACGTTTTCGTTTTTATCTGTTGATCCTTTGGATGCTCTCACAGATGAGGGAAAGGTATTGAGTCAGCTTTACCATCGCGACGATGGCGACCCCGCCGATCATCATGCAGGTGGGCCAGAAGAGGGAGTGGAACAGCACGTTGGAGTTGTACAGTTTGGTTAATAACACGTTCTTCTGAACGCCTTCAGGGTCATAGAAGCAGGAGAAGCGTTGGTACTTTCTGAAGTTTTCCATCACTACGTTCACCAGCGACATGGCTTCCTCGTAATTCTTGCCACACTTGGGTATGTATGAACACTGGGGAGAAAACAGGGGGAGAAAAATGCACCTCCAAACCAGACACAATGCCTGTTTTCAGGTGGCAAGCACAAAAATCTCAAGGTAATTATGCTTCTTATAATGAGTGAAATGATATTAAGCTAATAATAAATTTGTCACAGGCTTAACTCAATATTTTGCACATCTACGGAATTTCCCATTGGAGAACCTCCAAGTGCTGTACAAACATTAATGCTTTAATCTGCACAGTGGCCTCGTGAGGTAGGTGAATATATTATTATTGCTAATTTATACATGCAAAAATGGAACTGATGAAGTACCTCTTCATCTGAAGTGGCACACATATGCTCGCAGTTAGAGGGGTAATTGACTCTCTGTAAATACAAATCTGGTGGTTCAGATCTCGCTTGGATCAGATCAAAGTGATCATAGTGGGCACAGGAGTTCACCCACAGAGGAGAAGATGGATAAGAGATCTTTATACAAATTTTCCCTTGGGGGTAATGCCTTGATTAGGGAAAATAGATATCCTAGGACAAAACACAGTTTTCCTACTGACAGCCCAGAAGACTTTAATCCACCTCTAGCTGAAGATCAGGCTGGCTCTTAGTCTTGTCTTTGCTCTAGATCCCAGCATAAGTCCAACAGTTCTTTCTGAAGATGCTGATTGAATTTCAGTCACAAAGAAAAGAAGATTTGAGCATGGGTCTATCTAACACCATTTCAACTTTGCATGACCAAAGAATACCAAAGGCAAGTTAATTAAAAAACTAGCTTGTGGAGTCCATGCACTGAAGATATGCCACAGAACTTGCAGGGCAGTGGCCCTGGGTTGTGCTGACCATTCCCTGCATAGTGCCAGTGTGGGCTGGTGAGGTGGTGAGCAGACACACAAGGATTGAGGCCACATCTGGGTTTTGACCTAGAGCAGAAACACCTGAATTTGCTGTTGCTGCTGCTGGTCTGGAAGGGGATTGATGGGAGCAGCCCAGGCCACCTCACTCCTTGTTTCACTTCTAGAAACTCATGCCCCTCCACACCTGAAGGTTTTCTATACTTAGACAGTATTTTTATTAAATTCTCTACCTAGGCAAGAACTGCTTCAGGAGGGGTGGAAATCTGCTGCTTAACTTCTCACTGAACATGCATGGGGGGACCCAGCAGGTCATTGTTCCCTAGCAGTTTTGGGGTGATCGTGGGCCCCACCATGCTCCCTGTCTGCACTGCCAAACCTGCTTGTCCTGAGTGAGCACCTAAACTATCTCCAGATAATTTAATGAGAGAAAATGAATTTTGCAAAGGAAACAAGAGGTATTGATTAAAATAATGTGAACTGTGGCTTTTGATTATTATTGTTTTAATGTATATACTTTATAAATGTCCCTCCATTCTTTTTCATGGCAATGCTGTGACTTTTTTGTAATGTACTGTGACAAATCTCTAGTCCTAATAATGATCAAAGGATTAACCTCATAACAGGATTTGATTGATTCATTGGCAAGTCTATTAGCACAGAATATGGTTTGAAGTGCGGCAGAAAGATTGTCTGGCATTAGCAGACTGGAGCATTAAGGGTAGAGCATGGCAGCACTGCCATTATGAATATTTCATAGAGCTCTAGAAATTAGAGATGGAAAATATTAGAGCAGTAATATTTCATCCATCTTCCTGCTGGTTCAGGTCCGCTCCCTCCAGGATGTTCTCTTGCACTCCACTCAGCTTTGTCTTAAACGTCCAAAGGCACAAGCCCTCTTCCTATGCCTCTTTAATAGATTGTAATCTTGTAAGTAGGGGAAATCTCTCAGTGACACGTACCTCATTTTCTTTACTAAATTATGTGCTAGCACTGTCGTAACTGCAGTATTTCCAGATCTATGCCTCAGCTTCCCCAGCAAGATCCCAGGGATAGCTCAGGGCTGGCTCTGCTGTGCCGCACAGATCACTGGCAAGCAAGTAGGTAGACGTGGATCATAGGATGTTTTGAGTGTTTTTGTTGGTTTGATCTTTGTTTCGTTTTCTACAGTGCCTGGCAGGGAATTTACAATTGTTACTCTGTACCTGTGAAGGTAGACTACTAACTCTTTGCTGTTCTGTACACCTCTGCATTGTCAAGCACTTGGAAATCTGCAACTCTGAAAGTAAACGATGTCTGTCTCTCTGCTTCAAATGAGGATTCTGTGATACAATGTGAGAAAAAGTGGTTCTTATGTTACTTGCAACCTTATCATAAGAAAGACGTATTAGACATTTACAGAAAGAACTTATTACATTTCCAGCTCAGCTTTTCTACTTTAAAGGACTGGATAGGTACCCTGTACGAACCACCTCTGGGCATGTTCAGCGCAATGTTCTGCTCAGTGTGGAGCTGCTCAGGGACATTTCCACTCAAGTTATGAATATCTCCAAGGATGGAGATCACACGACACATCCAGGAAAGCTGGAGCCAGTTCATTCAAGACAACAATGTTACATCAACAAGCCTATCTCCAGAGAGGCCCCTGGTTCAGTCTGGGTAGTGAAATACCTGGCTCTTGTCCCATATCTGTGTTGGGGTGTTATGTCCCTGTCATGCTGAGCTTCGAAACTGGAAACTTTGATAAGGTGTGCTGTGGCAATCTTTGTGAGAAAGTGGTCAGGACATCAATATACACCTCTCTTGGAAAGTGCAACAGGTTTGAACCAAGGGCTGAAGGGGAAGCTTTGTGTCTGCATTGGCCTGATAATTGATTCCTGTAGAATGAGTTCTCCAGCCCCAGCCCAGAAATGGGTCTGCTGGGAACCACAGCTGAACATTGCTGCTCACCCCACACCAGGCAAACTCCTCCTTGGGTTATAAATACCTAAACCTCCAGAGGGAAACCATGGGATCCCCCATCATTCCTGAGTCTCAGGCAGTTATAGCTGGCAGAACTGTGATTCTGGTGATTAAAGCCTGCTTGTTATCTCACTTAAGGAGCACGAGTGTAAGTCAGCAGTAGTTCTTATGACGTGAAAAGAATAAAAATGATATAGTATGAGATGAAATGGGGCCTTTAGAACTGCTTTAACTGCTGCAGCCCTTCCTCAGGGTGACAGCCTGTCTCTGTGGTCTGGGTGTGAGGGAACACTGGCCAGTTTACATCTCCCAGAGGCTGTTAAAGCCTCCAACAGCTGAGAAAGGAAAGTGTAGCTGTGAAGGCATTTAAGCTGCTACAGTTATAGTATTGATGAGGATCTGGGCTTGTCTTGAAGGCTAGAGATAAAGTATGCACAGCGAGAGCAACAAAAAGCCATGAAAAACCTTGTGTGCTTTCCTGGGAAAGGCTTGAGCAGCTCCACTGGTACCCATTTACTTCCCACTGATTCTCACCGGAGACTGGTAGCAGCATGCTGTAGATCTCAATATAAATTGCACCTCCTCCTCACCACACCCTGTGGGCCGACAGCTAGGTTAGACAGCGAGCCTCTTAGATTAATCATTATTTAAAATCAAAGTGCATTTTGCTCCATCCGCTCTAGCTGGCAGGGAGAGGAGAGAAATGGGCTCCAGATACTGCTCTGCATGTGTGGCAGAGCTCAGTGAGGCAGAGAGGTTGGCGAGGGGATGCTGACCTTTTCAAGGTCACTGGTGTTGGCCTCAGAGGGTGAGCACTGCATGCTGTGATGTTCCCGGTAATGTCAGGGCTCAGTGAGTCAGGGATGGGGTTTTATTTGTTTGTTTGGCAAGAAGAAAGATAGGAAATGCAGCCCTGGGTAGGTGGATGGAGAGAGCTAGCAGGCAGCTGGAACATCACAAAGCCAGCTGTGCTCAGGGCTGTTTGTCCTGCTGCACGGGGCCACTCTCTGGCTGGGGGACTGGGAGCGCCCATCCAGGGAGATGAGATGGGTTGTGCTGGTCTGAGCTTGGAGTCTCTGCTGATCCCCACCAGGCAGGAAAAGCCAGGTATTTCATAGGCATTGCAAGCTTCCATTCAAAACTGCATTTGGAGTCAGGTCACATAGCCAGCAGCATGTCAGGAAAACCTAGGAATCCTCCCGAGAGCAGAGCTTAACCTGTAAAACAACCTTGGGCAGGAGAAGTATTAACTGTACCTACATTAAATTAAGAGGAGGCAGCGTCTGGGAGGATTTCAAAGTCCATTTCAGCAAGCAAAAACCATCAATAACAGAATGTGGAGGCTGAATATCTTGATTTATTTGAATCCAGTGGAGTGCAGAGACTGATCTGATCTCTTTTAACCAAATTGCAGCACGAGTGCCACTGGATTTTGCTTCTGCCCCAGCAGAAAGTGGGGTCTGTCCTGCCGCAGGCTTTGTGAACGGTGAGTTCCTCCTCTCTGCACCATCGAACTGGAGGGGAAGACAGGGCACTCTTCTCCACACTTCAGATCCAGAGGACTTTGTCTCTCAGCCATGGGAGCTAATTATCCAGCAGCATAACCAGCCTGGTGCAGCCACTCCATGCTTTGACTAATTTTAATATCACTTCATCTTAATATGCAGAAGTAATTTGGTCTCCTGAACTGCTGCCATAAATAGAAACACAATAGGTGATGTTGTCAGCAGCCTGAACCAGGGCTCTGCTGCTATGGGCTGCGCTTTGTCAAGCGCCCGTAGTTTGGGGTTCCATGACCTTGGATAACGAAGCACTTAATGCAAATCTGGCACTTGCAAGTCTAACAAATTAGCTGTGTCCTAGCTCACTGCAGCTTGCATTCTTCAGCACCCAGGCACTGTAGGTACAAAAGAGGGAAGGTGGGGAGGGGGCCATCTCTTAGTGCAGTCCTGCCTTGCTCCGAGGAGGGAGCGCAGAGCGAAAGGTGCTTGATGCCTGGGTGTGATGTGCTCACTATCAGCTGCACAGCTGTGGCCGCAGGCTGCCAGGGAGATGCCTTCTGTGCATCTGCTGTGTTCATTATAGCCTCCAGACAGGAGCTGTCTCCATCCCACCTGGATGGAGTTACACTGGCTGTTGTGCTTGCTGAAGCAGAGAGATGAATTCTTCTGCAGATTTATTAAAAATCTTTTTTTTTTTTTTGTTCAATGTCTGGATTCAGTGAAGTTGTGCAGGAAAGACAACTGACTCCTTAGCTTATACATACCCAAAATCCAGGCCTTTTATTTTTATGCCACTGCTTTTATCTTGATAGTCCCTGTTTTGCAAACTTTCAGCATCTTTGCACCATCTGCAGAGGTAAGTGCTGTGCCTTGACCCGAGCAGCACATCTGACCTCAGTGGAGATTCTCAGAGTGTAGGGTTTGTCAACAGAGATCGAGACACATCTGCTGTTAGACATGGGGCTCTTGTCTCTCCCCATCGCCTTGCCTGGTCCCGCAAGTAATAAAGCCATCTCTGTTCTCACCTCTATGGATGCTCCGTGCACATCTCTGGGGTCTTCACTATCATGCAGAGCCATACCCAGGTGGGAAGTGACTTGTCCACAGCTCCACGAGAATATCAATGTGACAAGTGCTCAATGCTAGCCTGTGCCTGTAAAACACTGCTTGCACTGGTGAAGGGTAACGGAGGCTCCAGCCCCTGGGGCCACCACCCCGTGTGGGATGAGCTGCGCTCACTGCATGGGATAGAGGTGTAAAACTGCCCCCTCCAGAGATGTGAGCTCATTTTGTGCACTGATTTCTGCTTCCTCTGCTCTGTGTTTACCGGGGAAGCAGGAGCTGGAAGCCTTATGGTGCTTTAAAGTGAGGAACAGGTGTAACAAAGTGAGCAACCCTCCAGAAACCCATTTAAGAAGAGATTTTATTCTGTGCTCCTACCTCAGAATTAATTTTCATTGTTTCCTCAGTGTGGTAGAGCAGAAGCTTCTGGCCAGAAGAGGTGAGATTAACGTACACCTGGAGGCAGGGGTACTGAGAGATTTTCCAGCAGTCTGGACCGCAGCTAAATGAGCAGTTGAAGGTTTCTGTGATGGATGCGTTGAGAAGCGAGCACTGAGCCTCTTCTGTCCAGACGCTAAGTAGGAAAAAAAGAGATGTCAGAGCCTGATGAGACTGAGCAATAAGCACTAAACACAGCTCAGGCTTTCCATGAGGGATACACCACAGGGCATCCTATAGGAGATGGGACACGTTGCAGGGCTTTGAGCAAAGTTTGGACTTTGTCATGTCACACAGCATATTATTCTGCAGTGCCTGAAGTTTGTGCTTCGGGAACAGAACTACCCAATTCACTAATGTCTGTGTGTAATTGAAAAGGGAATTGGAGCCTTCATATTTGAAACCAAAGGGAATCAGCAGAGGTGTGTCAGAGAAGAAAACTGAGCAACCTGCCCTTGGGAGAGCACAACGTGTGGTACTGCATCACAGGACACCCTGGCCAAGACTTGAAGGTTAACCAGAGTCCCATTCAGGTTAAAGTGGAGGATAACTTTACACTACCAGGGTACGTATATTCATATGTGTATATTCATGCACAGTAACACACAAGTGGTACCACATGCAGCTCCATCTGTGGAAAGGCTTGCTTGGTTTTCCCACAGGGAAGTCAGTGGTTGTAACTGCTCCAGAGGATTTCATCTTATCTTCAATCCACCAGAGGCTAAAACTGGAACGATGGAGCCTGGGTGTGCACTGGCAATGTTCACTTGGGTTCCTTGCCTGTATTTAAAATCTGTGGCTGTAGTTTCCTTAGGGATGAGAGCAGTGGGAAGGGCATGGTGAAGGCTCTGTGCAAGGCTCTTCATGTGCTGGGGGACAGGTTTCACCCCAGGGCTCCCCTTTAGCCCCCTCAGACCTCGACTCACACCCAGCATGGCTGTTCTGCCCCTCACCATGAGCGGGCTGAGGGTCTGCCCATCCCTTGCCAAACCTACAAAAGGCTTTACACAGTAAGTGATATCAAAGATTTCTGACTAATTCTCTCGGTATTTTACTTTGGCAGTAATTCTGCTTGTATAATCCGTTTTACATTTATATTAAATTATGCTATGATTTCTGGGGGGAAATCAAGTGAAAGGGTTTTTTTTTCTCCCTCCCAGGCAGTATTTTGTTGCCTGTAAAGGAGAATAACCCTTAAGGAGATCTGACTGTGTGAAGAGAAGTGACAGCAAAGACTCCTGGGTTGTCTTCTTCTCACTTTCACCTGTCTGACTGCTGTTTTATTCATGCATGGGGGGGTAATAAAATAACACCTACCTACAGCAGACTTGTGAAGATGGAATATTTAATACTTTCTAGGTGCTTTGATATCTTCTGACAATTTTTCACGTGGTTTATAATATAAATCATCTCTTTCCACATGAGCGATTTTGACCTTAGCAGCCTCTGCAACTGACCCTGATATTGCTGAAAGGTCTGGGAGAGCAATTTGGAAAAGCAAATGCTGTTGGATGCTTAAGAGGACTTGATCTCTGCTTACAAAATCTAAACTTTGCCTGGATTTAAAAAGGGACAAATACTTTTATTGCATGAATAAGATGCTGCATATCAGTACAGTTGATTTTCAGGTGTTGCTACTTATTCCTTATTTTTGTAGGGTCAAGAGGGAACATTTTGCTGCAGGTGCACCAATATAATTGCGGATGTTCACACCAGTTAACTGTAGGCACTTGTACATGCCTAAAGAGGAAGCTTGTGGGGGATAAGCCAAAACATGCCGCATATTGGCCATTGCCTCAGGGTGATTTTGGGCATGACAGACTAATGTTTGGATACCCAGTTACACATTTTTCATTCTCCTAACTCCACTGATCAGGGCAGAAAAAACATTGTTGACAGTCTTATTACAGCCTGGACTCGATTTTAAATAGGGCTGGTGCCTGAAAACTGATTTCGAATGCTGCTAATGAATCACAGGCCAAACTTTCTGCTCCATGGCAGAGAAGACCTCAGAAAAATTAGGTGCAGTGCAGTAATGATGAAAGATGATCTTTCACTTTCAGCAAATTACTGTATTTCAGGAGGATTTCACTCGTTAAAATGAGAGTAATAACCTACATGGAAAACTACATGCTACGAAGCAGCTGGATTTTTTTCCCAAATTAATTCTCCATTCTTCATTTGGAATTGTGTTTTTTCTTGAGGCTGCTAAATATTTTTGCTGTTTTCTCCTGAGTTTGAGCGGGCTTTGCAGCAACAGCCCCTGAGAGGCTTGCAGGGCTCAGCCGACTGCTGATCAGCTGCTATGGATATTATTCTGACGTTAAACTGTGCCAAGTTGAAAGCCTATGGATCAAGGTTTTGTCAAACAGGGATCTAATTCTTCCCTCGTTTATGCCAGCATTACTCAACTCGCTTTAACTGTAGCTGTGCCTGTTTTATACTGGTGTAAGGCAGTGAGGAATCAGGCCTACGTTGACCAAAGGAAAAAATACAAAACGTTAATAAAAAGAGTCAAAAGAATAAGCCATGAGAAGTCAGCTGGAGCAGAGAGTGTGAGATGAGGGTAAAAATCATAAAATTACCTTTGCATGTAAGGCCGCAGCAGGGTGATTCCCAGGAGAAAGTACATCATGATAGAGCATACCATCATGGCCAGCCCGAGGAGTATGGCCCGGTCTTCTCCAGCTTTGAGGGCTGTGACTGTTTTCTTTTTGTCCAGTAGATCGTGATCCCTGATTTTTTGGTAAATATTTCTGAGGTTGAAAATAATACATTCTTATGTGAAGTTCATATTTAATCAATGAACCCTCTACAGGGTGGGTAGTTCCACCTCCATACCCATCTTGTGGGAGAGAAAGGTTTAAGGGTCCTCAGATGTCCTTTTTCATTGGATTCACTCTGACCTGGTGGAAACTTATTAATCTCCAAAATAAATTACAGCCATTTCTGAAAAGGTAAAACCTCTTACAGCACATGTAAAGATTGGACATTTGTGCCAGCTCAGTAAATCCTTCTTTGGTACAGCTTCATTGGCTCAGTTGAATGATATCACAGGTGAATTTGACCTGTCAATGCTATCTTAGGCCACTAGATGTTTAGGTATATGAGGTGTCTTTTCTTCATGGAATGTGGTAATAGGCCTTAGGTTACCTATGTAGAAAACAGCCTGAAGAAAGTTGTCAATAAAATTATCTGAAAGGACCACATTCTTTTGTGATTCCCTACAGGATTGTAGCTTGGGTAATTTTCTACCCTGAGTGTGACTCAAAGCTCATGAAACACCATGGGGATTTTGCAATTGATTTCTGTGGGTTTTTTGATTGGGAGCTTATTTATTTTATTTACAGAATAGCTTTCTGGAAGCCCAGCTACTCATTATAGTGAAAACCCTCACAGAAAATTATCCACCAAAGCTATTTGTTCTGAGATTAAAAAAAAAAAAAAGAAGATACAACAAACCATTCCCCCTTCAGCAGAGAGTTCTTTGCATTTTCTAACCATAAATCCTTCTTTCATCTCCGAGCCTTTGATGATTCAATGGATCATGAGGACACAACAGTGAAGAAGGAAATATTTGAGTACATTTCAAACACACTCAAACTTTGTGGGTTTAAAATGTACTTACAGACCTGAGGCTGGTCAAAATCTCCTGTGTTTTCTGTTACAATTCTTTTGAATCATCCAGGCAGCACCCGAAGCATGTGAACCGCACACCTCTGAGCCCTGGCACCACCATAACATGGACATAGTAGTACACGTGGAAGAAGTTCCTCTTCTACTGTCTGCAAAATGGCAGGTGAGCAACATCAACATCACTTTGGGCTCTAGCAAATCCACCACTCGTTTAAGCTGCAACCGCCAAGTTTCACTCAACATTGGAAAAAGCACTGTGTCAGACCAACCATAGAGCTTATGTTCACCAATAAGGACAAAGAAATAGAGTTAAGACGGATGTAAAATCATACATAAACACAGCAGAAACAAGAAAATAGGTTTAACCATAAAATCCCTGAAACTGGAATTGAATTTGTATTTAAATGATGAGTAATGGCCAGGGAAAGCACACATGGTGTCTGGTTTTATAGCAAAGATTTTGCTTAGATGGTATTGCAGTCAATAATCTCCCGTACTTATGACCCCTTGAGATTTCTTCTTCCAACTGCAATTCACATCTTTAGATGTCCATGGTTTCTCTTAAAAACTATCATTTAAAGCTTGTCTATGTTTTCCTAGTTGGAAATGAAATGGTAATTCAGCCTGTCAAATTTTTCTCTGGTGTTGTGAGAAAAAATATATTGTGAACTGGCAGATGCAATTGCCTTCAAAGTAGTAATGTAGAGTAATAACCTAATATTACTTTTCTATTATTATTTATCAAACTGTATTTAACTCTGAGAGATGCTATTAGGATTTGCATTGCTCCCAAATGGAAGCAGGCAGGAAGGCAGAGATTGTCGTGCAGTTCCAGCACATTAACTGATCACACAGCATAACTTATGTCAGAGCGCAGACATAAAACAGAGACAGCACAATCGCTCACTAATGTCACCAGAGCAGCTAGGACATAAAAGGGATACAAATGGACAATTGAAAAACAAATAGCTAATTGAGAAGGGTTACAAATACTTCCCACGTGGCCTTGAGCCAAGAAGTGTGCGATGAGAGGTAAAGCGGGCTGGACTGAAGGGTGTGTTGTAGAAATGATCTATGTGGCAGGCGAGTGGCAGAGGGGTGGGTGTGCAGGGACTGCCTGCCAGGAGGATGTCCCACACTTGCCTGCTGTGGTAAATCAAGCTAAATAAAGCTCTTCTTCAGGGGGCACGCTCAGAGCAGTCATTTGGTCCCTCTTTTGCAAATATTTGTTATTCAAAGCCCCGGGCAACAGGAAACTAGGAGTCTGGTTCACCTTACTGAGGGCTTTTTTCTCCTGAATCCCTGTCAGGACCCAGCCTGGTGACACACGCCAAGGAGTGTGGTGGCATGGCACATGCCAGCGTGTGAGGTGCCTGTCCCGACACAGCCATCCTTCCTCCTCCCCACTCCTGCCAATTTGCTCTGTATGACACTGGGACCATCTGTTATTACCAGACTTCACATTTTTGTCCCCGAGAGCCCTGGTTCTGGGGGACATGATACGTGATGCAGAATATTTTGGCACTGGCAGAGCGTCCTCAGCGTCTCCTTAGCTGGAACAGCAGTGGTGGCCTGCAGAAGTGTCTGTGCTGCTCTGTGGAGGTGATTTTGTGTGTGAGTGAACTTTTGGCACAGGCCAGAGGCCTCTTTCTGCTCGGTGAGCTGGAAGAGCACCGTGCTTAGCTGGCTGATTTTGGATCCCAGGGCTGCATAGCCACAATTAGCTGACTGCTGTGGTGTGTTTAAGTACAGATCACTGCATCCCAGACACTACTCATCTAGGTGACTCCATCTAATACTTGTGATTACCTGCGTCAACCTCCCAGATATGACACTGAGGGGCCTGTTTCTTTTTAAAGAAGTTCCAGTTGTCAGAACACGGGGTGTGTCTGCCCCATGCAAAGACACTTCATAGAAATCAAGTCTCCGAGGACAAAAGGTCTTTGCTCTCCTGATCATTTCCAAACTGAAGTTCTCCCCTGCTAAATCTCTGTGTTCCTTTGGCCAAATTGCTCAGAAGATATGGGCTGACAGCTCTACCCGAGCTCAGCTGCCATAAAGGAAATCTCAGCCGTGTCTGTGGTTGCTGGTGACAGAGCAGAGATTTCCCTCCCTGTATCTCTGCAGAGCAGCAGTGCGGGGATCCCTCTGCAACACGCTCAGCAGCTCGTTACGTGATCTCCGGAGGAAGGCTTAGGAAGGACCTGTGTGATGAGCCTGAACACGACACAGTCAAGGAGAATTACAGTGACAGTTTAAGCCTACTGACCTTAACGAGAAATTCTACATCTTCTGTAGAGTTACTCATATTTGCTACAGCCAAGACCTTTCTTTGCCATCATGAGGGACATGGCTCTTTAGCATTCTGTTCTGTGAAGGACGAGGCATGCACATGCATCCTATGTGCTCTGTTCTCTGCTGGTGCAGGACTGCTCTGCAGCTCCAGAGATATGATGAATTTACTGGCATGTATTAGGAACAGTCCAGTATGCCAAGGTCTTGCAGCTGGGCACGACCATGTAGAGCAGAAGAGGCTAAAGTAATGCTTCTTCTGACACAGTACAACAGTTCTTGTTTTGCTTCAAAATGGCTAGATCTAAGAGCACTGTAAAGGGGGTCTGGTTTTCTCCCTGAAATTCTAGAATAACCAGACACCCGCAATCACTTTATTATTTTTTTAAAATATACACAAATTACCTACACTCAAGTTTCTTCCCTTGCAAACGGACCATGGCATGGTACCAAGGTAGATGTTGCCTTCTCCAGCACTGTGTGGTCCTGGGGCTTGTCAGAAGAGGATACCTCCTTGCCTGAATTATTCAATGACTTTGAATTCTCATTCAGTTCTCTGATATCACAGTTAGTATGCAGATATCACTCAAATTACCTTGTATTGAGGTTTTTACTGATATCAGAAATTCTTTAATAGAAGGGTCAAAAATCCTCCTGCATTTTATCTGCTGGATTCCCAATGTCCAAGGACTTTTCTGCTCAGCAGCCAATTTCTTTACTTTTTTATTTACAGGGTATATTTAGCTGCATCAATTTTTGTTATCAGACCTGTAGCAATGGGAAATCTCTCTGGAGCTCTCACAAAAATCTCAGTGATGATTGTTGAAGGATTCCAGTCAATACAAGCAGATTTCATTCACTCAATTCCTTCCCCACCAAACTGGACTGAACTCAGTCAGACCAGTGCTTTGGTTTTTCCAAGCTTACAGTGTTGTGGAAAACCTAATTGACAGCTGAAACTAATAAGGGCTTGACTAAGTTTCTGAAGCCTAAAAAGTGGCAGTTGGGGAACAGCAGATGCCTAAAACAGCAATGAAATACATAAATTTTGGGCTCGATCCTGCAAAAACAGGTGCCTGAGAGACACCTTCCACCCAGGGGCAGGAGATTCGCCCACACATAACACACTGCTGCACAGGGCACTATTACAGTGCTACCTCTCAAAAGTCAGCAGTCGTGACATGTGTCAGGTGAAAAGTTTGCTGCCCCAGTTGGCAATCTTCCTGTCTGAAGTTTAAAGAACAAAAATTCCTAGGAAAGGGTCATTTAGGGGAAAACATTTCTCTAAAATATACTGCCTGTTTGATATAGTGATGCTGTTGGTGACCTTACACGTGTTAAAATCACTGCCAGATGCTGGTAGATGACTTTCTCTCACCAGCAATGCTTGCTCAGTGTTCACACCTCTCTTCTGTTGTCCCGAGGCTGTGGTCAGCACTCTCCTATTTCCATTTTCTCTCCTTCCCTTTCTCTCTTGCATTTTATTAATCACTCATAAGGTATGAATGATTCCTTCTGTATGGTTCTACAGGACCACCTGGAAAATAAACCCACACGAAGGCTTGAAAAAGCACCTGAAATTACCATGGCTGGTGTGTAAATAGGAGTTACTGCTCTCTACCTCCCTATTTCTGCAGGCAGACAGGGGCGAGCTCTGCCCAGGGTTTAAGCTGACCAGATGCTGATGAGCATGTTTAGCACAGCACTCAACCCAAGTTAATAAGTCCCACTGAAAGGCATGGTATGAGCTGAAGGCCATGCTAATCAGGAGCAGATGGCTTCCAGCCACCTCAACGTGTGGGAAGTTCTCTCTTACAAGTGTCTAACCTTGGACCATCCTGTCCATGGCATCATTTTAAGGCAGAAGAACACTGGCCTGGGGAAAATTCAATTAAAGAGGAGACTTGCAGAAGTACATGAGGCAGTTAGATAACCAGCTCCAACTGAATGTCCATGGAAACCTGCTGACAAGTTGGCCTTTGTGGCTTCAAAATATTCCCTTGGGATCTGAATATCAAAAGAGCTGAACACCTATGCAGTCTTTGCAGGAAAGTTCAGCAAACGGACCCATTCTCCAAAGAGAGTCAGTGTCCTTAGGGCAGCTCTGCTGCCTGAACCCATGAGCACATTTTCCCAAGCAGATGCCAGCAGTAATGTCTCATTAGAATAACTGAAGAGTGTGTTTTGTTAATTGGCACTGTAGATACATTGACCTCTGTTTTTGTTTCACCAGAGTCTGATTTTTTGTGATTACATTTTATAGTGACTGCAAGGGGAACTGAAGGAGAGGAGGGAAGGGAGGGAAGAGGAAAAGAGAAGAAAGGGAAATGTGTCTGGCGGTGACAAGACAAGCTGTCCGGCAAATCTCACTACAAAGGAGAGAGATATTTTGGAAGGATGAGTCTGAGCATTACCAACAATTGTTCTTTCATCAGTGATATTTGACTTCTTCCATTCCCAACTGAGTGCTGCCTTTGTCTGTGGACTTAAAACCTCCCCTTCCCTTTCCTCTCTTCTGTGCAATTCCTTGCTCCCCTGGTAGAGCCAGTAACTCATTTATTCCTCTGCCTCCTTCAGTCTATTCCCTCCAGCAACACCACTAAAGTGGGCTGGTGGATACCAGTAATCAGCTCACTTTCAAGCTGGTTGTCATCCCCAGCCACTGTGCAATACTTTGCACACACGCTCATCCTGAAAACATCCCTGACATCTGGATGCATCTTCCAGATGTGTAAAAGTTATATAGGGCAATGATTTGGCTGGGGGAGAGGAGGTTGTGTGTGTGTGTGTGTGTGTGTGTGTGTGCAAAAGGTGTCAAGGATCACAGGGGTCAGAGCTGGGGCTGCAAACCTGTGGCTGGGGATTACTGTGCTTTGACTGTGTGCTGACCTCAGACATGGTCATGGCTTGCTGCTGATGACCTGGGGAAAAACAATGCTTTGGCCATGGCTCTGGCATTCTCCCTCTGCTCTGTTTTAGCTCGGCACATTAACCCTGGCTGGTCCTGTTCATGGTGGAGTAGTAGCCAGGGGAGTGTGAGAGACAACCCTTTACATCCCTCCTACTTCTCCAGTGCCACCACTAAAAAGAAGCTACAGGCCACACTCTTAAAGATTCAAATCCCATAAGAGACAATCAGCATAGCTGCTTTTTACCTTCTCTCATCCTGTTTGTAAGATATGGAGTTCCGGCCACTGGTCCAAATAAACATTTTAAAGCGTGACCCAGTGTCTCCGCTCTCTGCAGTGGGACGATGGAAGGACCTGGGGGAAGAGAGATAATTTTTGTCACAGCCCATTCAACACAGCAGACCACATTATATCCAGCATGCCAAATCCCCTGTGGTCATGCCCAGTGTGCTCTGAAGATGGACCATTTGTTAACTCAAGGTGAGAGGTAAAATAATGGGGATGACAGACCAGAGTGAGGGAATGAAGGATAAATCTCATTAGCCCCACTGATAAAATGTGATCCTGGCTAATCAGGCTTAGCTATGCTCCACACAGCAAAGGATTTGCACCATGGACAAGAAATCATCAGTAGCTTAAGAAAAGGTAATAACTGCATCCGATGTCTTATGGCAGTATTTTGGGGGTAGAAAGTGTCTATTGTTTAAGCACAAACACGTTCATTACAGCTTATTGGTTGTCCAGCAGCTCTCAGTGTGATGAGGCCCTCAAGGAAGGTGTCTGAATGAGGCATGAGGGTGGGATGCATATGCAGCATTTTGTGGAAATGTGACAAAGATGTCTTTTACCACAGAGAAATTACTGTCCAATAGCCATTGGCCAGACCAGTTAGATTCCTGCCCAGGGGCATCTTTGTTTCACAGCAGAGTATGAGACCTGCTGCCTTCTCTCAGGCTCTCAGGGTCTTCTGAAGAAAAGTCTGAGGGGTTTAATTTTAAGGACTGAATTCGAACCCTGTACTTCAGTTAGACCTCATAGAATCAGAAATAGAGTTTAAAGGATGTCAGGAGGTGTTTCTGCTCTCTAGCCCTGATTTAAGGCACATTCACTATTTCCATGTTATTGGTAGCAGATTTTGGTTACCTTAGATCAACTGGATCTGAACAAACATCATTCCAGATGGTAACTTCATTGCCAGGCTGGAAGAACTGGCTGTATTGGACCTGCTAGTGTGTTTACAGCTCCCCTTGTAGCTCCTCCTAGTCTGTTCCTGGTTTTAGTGAGGCTCAATTAAAGTCTCGATCTCTGAGAATTGGGCCCTTCTTGTTTAGGCCTATATTTCACATCATTTCATGGCACAGTACTTTGTGTTTTTGCTGCATTCAGAGAAAGGCTTAAGAAAAAAAAATAACTACTCCAGATATCAAATACTTTAATGCCAAAGATTTTCATACACTGGGGGCCATTCTTTAGCTCACTGAAAAATAAACCTGGCTGTTGATGTTGTCAGCAGAGAAGACACATGAATTCCTCAGTGCTCCTTGCCTGGAAAAGTCTGTAAATCACTATCTACATAATCATGCAAAGGGCTAATTTCAATATTTGCATAGTGGTGAACCTCAGAGAATACTTAAATCCTGTAGACATGGCTGCAGGGAAGACTGAAATGGATGGGAGCCAAAAGCCATTCCTACCCAGACAGGGTGACGAGTGCCAAGGGACCGAGCTCTCCACCTGGAGTCAGTCCAGAGCCCCCCCACGGGTCCATGGAGCAGACCCAGGCCAAACTCACAAACTGGCCAAAGTGGTGACCCTATCACCACCTCCCTGCTGGGATCCTGCTGCTCCCTGTTGCTGTGATGCTCAGAGACACTGACTTGGGGCTGGGCTTGCAGGCAAGGACCCTGCTTGGAAAAACAGACAGTAATATCTGCCAAAGCATTTGTGCTGCTCTCCTGCACAGCGAGTTGGACAAGAAGGTGGCCCAAAAGAAGGGAGACAGAAGGAGGTTAATCTCCCCCAGTCCTTCCCCTGACTCTGTGGTCATCACTGAAGCTCTGAGAGAAAAAAATGTTTTTTTCTTTCCTTATAACCACTGTAGTTAAGTGCTGGGGGTTAAGCAACAAGAAGAGGCGCTTCCACCCTGAAATAACTATAGTTTAGAAGGTGAAACAGCATCTATCAGGATCTAAGCAATGTAGCCATTGGCTAAGAAGTGTTTTTATAGTGATCATGGCCAGAAATTTGTGTTGCAGGGCCTTGGGTCTAATCCTTACTCTGGGATGTAAGATTGCACCTACACTACCTCAGGCAGCACAACAGCGACTGCCAAGCCTGAGCTGAGCGAGCCTGTGATTCTGCATTGAGCAATGCACATGGGGTGTTGGACTGAGACCTGCCCCAGGCTGAGCCCCTCAGTGATGGAAAATAAAATTATACATATATATGCGCCACTGCACCTTGTAGGATGTCACGAGTGGGTTGCCCAGAAGACAAACCTGGCTGGCTGTGCTGCCACAGGCTGAGTTCTCCCAGAGCCTACCAGGAGATGGTGGTGAATGCTATTAGAGAGTTTGTTCTTAATTAAGCAAAATTTGGGCACACATTAGAGGTAATCAGCAGCTTCTGCCGTCTGTCTGAGTCAACAGGGACACCTGAGCAGGACTGCCTGGGCAGGGAGGCATGTTCACAAGCTCCAGAGCAAATTGCAGGAGAACCACCTGTGTGAGAGCTGGGTGAGAGAGGTCTGTCCCACCAAGGGGATTCTAGGGAAGGAAAGGGGGTGGGTGTCTTTCTTCCCCCCAGAGTCAGAGTGATATCAGACTCCCGCATAGTGCCAGTGCCCTGGAGCAGTCCATATGTGATAGCAGTAACGCTGCCTGCTTCATTAGTTGGGCAATCCAAACTAACCATCACTGTTTAACACACAATTACATGCCTAACTTTGTGTAAAATGTTACACTGATGACATCACAGCAGAGGTCAGATGCAAGCGACTCAAGTCCATGTTTCCTTTAGGTGGGGGCTAGCTGTAAGGTGGGACTCTTTTGCAGAACAGTAATGACAGAAACTCCCAAGACTGTCCTTTGAAGGCCTTTGTAACTTAGAATGGTTACAACCTACATGACCATGTGCTGCTCTACCAGGACAGTTAGCAAACTTCCATGCCTTTCTTCTCCTCTGAGTTCACCCAAGGCAGGACTGTGAACCCTATTCCTTCCCTGTGTCCTCTCTCTTTTCTGAGAAAACAAGCAGCACTCCTTTTTTTTTGCCCATTGCTTCTCTGAGTCAGCTCCTGGCAATGTATTTTTATCGTGCAACAAGTAATCAGCCGGTGAAACTCATTACTGCAGGATGGCAGCCTGGCATTTAGAGTAAAAGTGGATTGTGCTACTGCTTGAACAGATGGAACACCTAAAGTCATGACAATACCTGTTAAAAAAACAGTTTGGAAGAGGTGTGTCAAGCTGCATTTTGAATATCGGGAGTCTTTAGGGGGTGTTCCTATAGGGCAGGTTCCCAGCCAACTGCTGTACTTGATGTGACTTTTGCTGGGTACTCTCAGAGTCAGGATACTGGGTTGGACCCTGGGATTTCTGAACATTTTTGCTCCTTTATAATTTACCCAGCATGGCATCAACACAGTCATCTCTTGGCATGGTTGCCACAGAGGCAGGCAAGTGGGGCACACTTTGGTTTTTACAAAACACTCCCTGTTCTTGGCATTTGGGTCTATTCTGAATAAATGCACCAGGTTTAAGAAAGAAACAAACACAAAAAGTGTACGATCTCCTATGAATACATGTACACCTGCACCCAGGGCACTTCACTGCTCTGTGCTGGCCAAGGAGCAGCTCTAAAGGCCCATGATGCTGACATACTGGATCACATTGGATGCTGACCCACTCTTCCCATATTCCCCCATTCTCATCCTTCTCTTGATTATCTTCTGGTGAATTTTATGGACCTCACTAGGAAACCTGACCAGGTTTCCACTTTTTCAGTCTTTGCAAGGTGAAGACTTGAGATGGTTCTTACAAGACTGGAACTACTCTGCTTTGTCCTAATGAATGTCAACTAGTTCACCCATCAGCAACCACCTGAGAGAGGACTGCAGTGTGAAGAAAACATGCTGGGGCAGCATTTGCTTCAAATTGCTCCAAAAAAGATTTAATTAGGAGGGTGAATCTCAAAATCCTTAGCTGGTACCTTGCTGTCTATATTATGTGCTCTATTGTCCTCACTTTCACCCTGGGCTGGCTGCTTTCCTCCCCAGGCTTTGGTATATGTCATGATTTATATGAAATGTTCTGTACCTCTAGGTCACCACATCTGTGAACAGCTGAAGACGGATATTGCAGACCACATTTTTAGATGGAAATTTGGGATTTATATGTGTGTTTATTTGTAATTGCCTCTGTCTATGTTTATGTTAGTCACAGGGTTTCTGAAACCTTGGAGAACCATTTACGGCACCAAACTAATGAGCTTTGCTCTCCTTATGGCATTTCATTTCCTGGGCAATGTGGCCATTGTAAAAAGATAAGCACTTGCATTAATTTTGCCTCATAAAAGATACCCTGAGTCATCAAAAGGCAACAAAAACTATGCATTCACCTAAAGATATAATCACTGACCTCTTAAGCTTTGTCTGAATACACCCATGTCCCACACTGTCCATGCTACCAAGAGCTCTGGATGCTTCATCCCAATATTTCCAGCCAGAGGATTCATTTGAACCCTGAGGCATTTCCCTGTGAACCGTGAAGTTTTCCTGCTAGTCTTGGGGTTTCTGAGTGAGACCTGTTGTATCTGTGGCCGTGGTGGGACATGAAGGCCCCAATATACATGTACCAAAGGAGGTTTCACACACTAGCACTGAAGATGCAAACCAGAAATCAGGTGAACACCTAGCTGACACTATCCCTGGTCTGACCCAATTCAGAGGGCAGTCTTGTGTTGTCAAAATACCCATTTTCTCTGCAGGTTTCCATCTGAGCACAGTATCTGCTCGCCCTAATCCCACTTGTCTGTGGCCATAACAGGAGAGCAAGCATGGACCAAGGAGAACAGCATTAAGCTAACTCGTAAAAGAAATGCCTCTGCATTAGTAGAAGACAGTTACCACTTACAGAACATTTAACGCTCTGGCAGCAGCAACACTAAATTGTGAAGCAACAACAGCAATATCAAATGTTGTATTTCTGCCTCGTGACCGGACTTTGCTGTACCACAAGCTAATGGGCACAGTGCAGGACAAAGTGACATAAATAACTGTTCTTGTTGGAGCATCTCAGGAGCTCCAGCTGTACTAACTGACTAATCCAACTGGCAAATGACCTTGATTTCAGGGTTCTTCATGGTGGCAAGGGAAAAATGAACAATGGGAAGCTGGTGTTAATGTACTGACAAGAGTTTAGGAAGACTGGTGGCTAATGATGCTTCATTAATGAATTCACCTCTATTTTTGGCCCTTCTACTAAATCTCCCCAGAGCTCAGAGCTCAAAGCTAGCTCTCCATTTAGTTTTTGAGTTGAATGAGAAGACACCCTGGATCCAGGGCAGTCTTGCTGGGCTCCCATGGTGCAGGCATGTCTAGGACACTCCATGTCCAAAGGAGGAGAAGAACGGGGCTGCCAGTAACAATTGAAGCCATCACATGGGGATGCAGCTGAGCTGTGTGCAGAAAACAGTGGCAGTTGGTTGTGTTTTCAAAGGCAAAATTTCTTTCAACTTCAACTCATACTTTACGGTTGTTAATTTTCTCTCCCCAGTATATACAGGAGTAAGAGAGAGATTCAGAAAGGCTGAGGTACCCATGACTCTTTGCTACATGACAACATGCAATATGTTCACACTCAAAATTAAATATTCCAAAGCAACCTCTAAATCTTCCAGGTTTCCAACTCATGGTGGTTTTTTCCTCCAGTGCTGGATTTCTGTTTGGAAGAAACTTTTGAGCCTTGCCATTTAATGGTGCCTGTCATCCCTAGGCTTCCTCTGTCCTAAGAGCTACCTGTATAGTATGAGTCTAAGTAGCCCCCCACAGCATGGCTGTAGACTTGATAGTCTGTATTCTTCCTGATCTTTTTAATTTCAACTCCCTTCTCCACTTTTTCTTTTCCTGTTTTGGTTCCAATACCTCTTCCTATACATTACTCTCTCCACGATGACCTGGCTGCACTGTGTTCGTCTTAATTATTCTGATTTAGCTGATCAAAACTGCAACTTTTTGAAGAAATTCCTGTGTGCCTGGGTCAGCTACAAAGGCAGGAGCTACTGTCTGTCATCACGAGGAAGAGAGTCCTGACTTCTCTTCTTTGGTGACCTTCTGGCCACCTCAGAGTAGCCTGACATTATGGCCTCCTCTTCCTCACCTGTACAAGGGATGTGCTAGTCCCATCAATGTTCCTGGCAGAGGATGTTTTCAGGCCATATCCAGGTAGTGGAGGATCTAATGAAGAGCCAGCCCTTACCACCATCCTCGTGTTTTGGTGCGGTTTGCAATCCAAGCACGAGGCAATGCCTCTCTTGGCACGTTGCAGTCACCAGGGATCAACGTTTATGAGGAACAGCTGAGGATAATTGTCCTCTTTGCTTGTCAGGACTCTGCAAACATTTTTAGCTTTCTGTGCTGAATCTGAATTTACGTAGCAAGTGACACATTGGACAAGCACTATATTCATCATCTCAGCTGCTCTCTGGTGTTGGAGAAGGGCATAATCCATCTGTAAAATGGGCTGGCTTTGGGAGAGGGTGCAACAGTGGCAAGTGATAGGTCAACCCCTGCAAGATGGCCCTAGTCAATTGAGCCAAAAGAGTTTTATGGGGAGATCTGCTCTGCCAAAGACCAGGTAACATTACACTGATGAGGAAGGATGCTGGAGGTGAGAATGAAGGCAGTGCTGCACTACCTCACTTGATGCTCTCCTTTAAATCTTAGCACACTTCTCTGTAATTGTGGAGGGATATATTGCCTTAGGTGCTTCAGTGCACCAGAAGAACTATATAGCCCTGGAGCAGACTGGCTGGCTAAGAGTGCATGGGTGGCAGTGAAGATGCTCTGTGTCTTGTGATCGTGCCATGATAAACCCAGTGGGAAACGGAGAGAAGTGAGACAAAGGAGACAAAGTGGAGGCTCACTGCTGTGTTGCTGCTCCACTCCCAGGGCTGGGAGGTGTTTCCAGCTTTAGCTCCATGCTGAAGTCAGTCTCTTTGATGGCCATCACAAGGGAATGACCTCCTCTGCTGAGATTTTGTGGGTGTCCACTTGATAAGAATATTCTTATTCTTAAGAATAAGAGGTTGCACAGCAGGACCTGGACACTTCTGACTATGCTGAAGTGAGGCTGTTTCTGACTCAACTTATATGTCCCTGCACCACTGTCATCTCAGGGATCTGGGATTTACACCCCACACTGTCAAACAAGAAGGTGTTGGCACTGACCTTTTTACAGATGATAAACAGAGGCTGCGGAGACTTGGCCAAAGTCTCCCAGGAAGCCTGTGGTGGATGTAGTGGAGAAAATAGCCCAAAAGATGGTGGACAACCACCTTCCACCCAACGAGGAGGTAGGAGAGCCAAGACACATATAGATTCTCATGTCAGAGAGCAAAGATAGACTCTTGCTTTAGGGAAGCACCAAGTCCCATCCATGGGGACATCCCCTCCAGCTCCAGCTTTGTGCAGCTGTGACTCAGCTTTACATCCCTCCAGAGAAGGCCTGATCTGAGAACTACATGACTTTTAAATATCCCTGAAGAGAGTATTTCCTTTCAGGAAAGCAATGCTAAAACCCTGATGGTATGTTTGTGGGTGGAACCACAGGGAGGGGAAGAGAAATGTGCTGCTGGGGATGAGGAGGGCACCAGCAACCCTTAGGGAAGCCGCTAAGAAGAAGCAGATCACTCCAGCAATGTGTCTGGGGAGAGAGGTGAGAGCAGAGAAGGACAAACAGATGCAGAGCAGCACTCAGAGGAAAAGCACAAACAGCCAGGGCAGATATGACAGGAGTGGTTTTTCTCCCACCTAATTACTTGAGCAGGTCAATCATCCTTTATCCCCTTTGAGTCTGTCCCCATGCCACGGAGATCACCAACTGGAACAAAGCAAAGGCAGAGGCGAGCTAAAACTACTGCCCAGTGGGAAGTGAATGCTCTGGCCCTATTTATTTTTGAGTCCACATTTGGATTAGCTGCAAAGAGCTGTGTGGATAAGCAAGCAGGCAATTACAGCTGGGACGTGCTGCTCGTGAATGGCAACAGCTCCAATCTGCTCAGGACATATTGAAATTCTAATTCAGTTAGATTCCTTTAGTTACAGCGCTCATCACAGACACTAAAAGAGATGGAATTAAAAAATAAATACAACTCTTATGCTGCCTTTGGGCTGCCTTCTCTGCTCCCCTTTCCTCCCTCCCCTCCTCGATTTTAGCTGTTTGACTTCATTTTCTGTGGCAAAATACAAGAGTCCGCACTTAGTCTGCTTGTTAATTTTCATGAGGATCTGGCAGCCTGGAGCTGGCTGAACAGGAGCACTGCTAACGAGTGGGCACTCAGCGTGAGTACCAGACCCCTGCTGAGGTTTTGCATGTCACATCTTGCTAAAGGCCATTACCCAGAGATGTCTGTTAATGCTGCAAAAGTGCAGGTGTGACACTGAGGCGCAGAGCAAGGAGGTGATTTGCACAAGCTCTTCACTGGCTTCATCTCTGGGTCAGACCAGTGTCCAAGTCTCCCAGCCCACCCTGCTCCTCCAGTAAACAGGTCACTTTCCTGTCTTGGGGACTGGTGTAAAGCTTGCTCAGTTTCCCTGGCTGTCATTGAACAATGTTGTATTAAATCTGGGGGCATATGCAAGGAGCAGTTAGTTGAGATTTAAATGTCTGAGATTGCCAGATGTGAGGAATGAGATGAGGGTGAGCTCTGGTCTCCAGGTGCCTGGAAGTTGTACTTCCCTCACGACTGGTCTCTTGGACCTGCTGGAGGACCTCTGAATGCAGAGGGATGTCTACAGGCAGGTTTTGAATACTGCTGACCACATCAGCTCAGAAACCTGGTTATGGCAGACCTCCATACTACTGACACTGAGGCACAGAGCTGTGAAATAGACACCTCCATGGTAAAAGCAAACACCCAGCTTGGATCTCTTGAGCATCTTTCCTCTTTGTCTTATTACAAAAGGATAAATTTTGCAGCACAAGCACTCTGTGGTAGCTCCTTATCCTTTCAGGACACAGACTTCACCTTCTGTAGCCCTCTTAGTTGAGTATGATCAACTGTTGTGTCAAATTCACAGAATTTTGTGGCCAAGTGCTGCAGAAAAACACTGGGAACAATTTTTTCCTGTATATGTTTGGTGTAATTTTCACAGAGCTGAATATTTTAAGCATCCTTATTTTTTAAAATGTAATTCTGTAGAGGCAGCTGCCTATTTGCTCTTGAATCTAAGTTATGTGCAATACAGCTACCTCTCCACGGACCATTGAACTCACACACATGCTCTCAGGAGCTCCCTGTTTGCTTTGCCCACTAATAAGGATTTCCAAGTCACATATTAGGAACAGAAACCTATTGCCTGGTTGGAAAAACAATGTAAAATCATAATTACTACAGGGAATGTGCAAGCCCCAGAGAACAATTTCCAGCGTAAGAAGAACGAAACATTTCTAATGGATTCATTCATAGCTAGGACACGGAAAAAATCCAGTCTGATGAACAAGACTGGGAGAAAGTTAGAAATTTAGTGGGTTACATTAAGGTAGAGGATTAGAAAGAAAGACATCACGACATAAAGGATGATAGTGATGTGCACACACAAGAGAGAGCAGGAACGGCTGCATATTGAAGAAAGGTAGTAATGAAATCTACAGAAGTAATGGTATGAAGTGGATGGGAATTCTGGTGGAGTCAATGAGTCAAATGACTACTAAGATGAAGCTGATGAGCTAGGCTTTGTACAGGGCTGCACCAGTCTATTAGGTTAAAAATCAGTGTGAGCACTAAATCACCTGCTTTGTGGATGAGTTCAGTGCATGATGGACTGGATGGTACAGATGGAGATTTAGCCTCCTTAGAAAACCAATAGCTTGAGAGCTTGTGAATCTCTTTACAGATATGTTCTTGAAATATGCTTTTTAGCATAAACCAATTTTTTCTTGAGTAGTCAGGAAAAAAAGATAATGAGGAAGAACAAAAGCAAAGTCTCTCTACGAGAGAATAGCATACACATGCCCTCTACGCAGTTTTGAACCAACAAAAGGAATAAAATAACTGCAGTCCTCTGAGGCCAGCAGAGCACTCCAAACAGTGAAGGGGCCACAGCCATGAAACAAAAAACCCCAATGTATTTTGGTCTCATAACTGATCTAGAAGTGGGAGCAGTGGTAGGAGCAGGCACAGACACTTCCATTTCTCATATGGCAATAATCTATATTAATTACAGCAAGCGTCCAGCTTCGAACAATGTCACTGCAGTGCTATTACTGTTGAAGAGTATTGAGTTTCCAAGGAGGTGAATGTCTTTTTCTCTCCCTAATCATGATTACTTGGCTTAGTACTTGGGCTAAGCCTTTATTTAACCAAGATAAATGGATATTTCCAAAACCAGCGAGTTAACACCATGCATCACATTATTACTCTCTTCTCAGATTTCTTGCCTCGTGTGCTATTTTACTTGGCTGCTAAACACAAATAACAATAAGAATAGGAAGGAGGAGCTGTGCAGGGTCTCATATGGATTAAAGATCAAATAAATAAATAAATATGTTTTTGACCCATTACTTCATTCTATTCTGTGCTAGAATTTTCCTTCAATCAACATAACATAACAACAGTATTTTGTCCTATAATTTCCTTTTCTTGAAACACGAGCACCCACAACACATTTTTGCAAACACCACCAGCATATCTGACAAACATCTTGCTGCCTTCTATTTGGAATCCCTAATTATCATTTCAGCTCATGCGCCAATACTGTAGGTTAACATTCAGAAGACCAGACAGGAATTAGAGGGAAAAACTTCGGTCAGTGATAACAGGACATCCACGCTTCATTTCCCCCAGGGCACAGCCAATGTTTCCCTTTTCAACAGTGCTGGGCAAAAACTCCTTAAGGAACCAGTGGCAGCAAAACTGAGCTGACAACAGGCTGAAATTGTCAGGAAGCAGGAAGAGATTTTCGATTGCTGGGTCATTTGTGGGAAATTATTTTGCAGTAGCTCCTGGAAGATACCCATCTCAGTACATTAGGTCAAGTGCAAAATAGCCAGCAAGAATTGCCTTTCTAGCCCAGCTAGCGAGAGGTCTGGCACTGAACAGCTTCTCCTACACAGGCAGGTTCACCCACCCACATCGCTGCCCAGTGGTTTGACTCTTGATGACAAGGACAGGCTGCAGATCCAGGAAAGGTCCTAACTTAGGTCCTTAAACTCTGTAACCCCCCTTATTTCAGTGGCCATCCTGCTTCTCATGCCTCTGCCCCACTGCTGGGGGGACCTGCAATGCTGTGCATGGGCATCTCAGTGTGGGTGAGCAGCTTCCTACCCACCTCCCATAACTCCTTACACAGTGGTGGTGTCCAGGACATGCCATGTGTCCATGTGTGTGGATGTGTGAGGTCCACACATGTTGTACCCTTCATCAGGGAAAAAACTTTCACTTTTAATCTGCTCAAGGGCTGGTGCTTTGGGGACTGCTGCTTGCCATACAAAGGACTTGACAAAGCGGGAAGCGGTTCATCTGCTGTGAGCACAAAAATGCTCATCATCAAGGAGTGACAGTCAGACAAACATCCCATCTATGTCTTGGGGACACTCCCATGATGGAGAGCCCCGTGGCACCTCTCTGGGATCGATCACCTCTGTACTCTGCCAGTTTTGCTCCGGGCAGGGCTGTGTTGCTGATGCCGGCCAACTACCACCCAGCAGTTGTTGAATGAGAGGAACTGTCAAGATCAAGACTTCATTTAGTGTCCTAACACACCAAATGTCCCATGGGAGATTAAAAGCAGATTCTGGCTGCTAAAATGTGCATTGAAGACATACTAGAGGCCTGTCCAGAGAGCAAGAGCTTGCCCCTACTCTTGAGTGTCACGCAGATGGGATTTGTTCAAATAAATCCCATCAAATACAGCCTGCACCATCTTACCACCTCTGGCCTTTTTCTATAAGGTATCCATCATTTGGCCAGCCCCTATCCACTCTCTTCCGAACAACAAAAGCTTTTTACTAAGCATTTAATACTGCCATTACCAAAATAAGGAAATAGATGTTGAAAATCAGGACATGTGGGTTATGTCTGCGTTCTATACTTTCTAGAGCAGTTTAACAATTACCTGTGGCAATTTTCACCCTTTTTGATGTTTTTATGAAAGCTCTTCCTGCCTCTGTCTCTCCTAAGAATCCTTGAGCCCCAGCAATCATGTGAATTACATTAAAATCAAAACACAGAAAAGCTGTGCTTTCATATTGACCTGGAAATCTTGAAGGCCATTTCCACCTCCCACGGGACACAGTGGGTGTGTATCTCATTGTGAAGGTGTTCTACAGCATAGCTTATGACTGGGGAGGCTGCTAGGGTAAGTTTAACTAAAAATGCTTCTAGTAAGTAGATAGTCTCAATATCCTATCTTGCAACTAAAAGCTGGCATTTGAATTCTTCAATTTATTTAGATCGATTTAAGCAAACAAGCCTGTGGGAAAACTCATTTAGGTACCAGCTGACACCAGGCAGGTTACCTGAGCTGGCCCTGTTGTAACACTTGCGTGCTTCTTGCTGTAATACAGTGTAGTAGGTAAATAATAGCTGGTAGCCTTCCTCATAATGTGTTCAGAGGATTTTTTCCCATACTAATTCGATAAGAGTAATTCAATTACAGAAAACTTTATCAGAGGCTGCTGTAATATGGACTGTAACTTTCACCCCCACCTGCTCCTCTTCCTTACACTGGAAGTGCTGTTGTCAACTCCCCAGCTCAGCTTTTTTTTTTCCTTTTAAAGCTGATGAGCAAGCTTAATGAAGTCTATCATTTCAATGCTCTTTGATATGTACTTCAGAAGAGACTGGGTACTTGATTCTCCTCTTATTTATATCAGTGAGGTCAGGAGCTGAATGGAGAAGTAAGCGGAGGGGTCGGGCAATGCCCCAGAACCTGTCAGTGCCAGAGCAAAGGCATTTCTTCAGTTTGCTGTGGACACTTTTCTTAAACTGGCAGGAAGTTCAGTATACAAATATAATCCCTGCTGAAAGAATGCTCAGAACCCAAATTTTGACCTTCATGCCAGCCAAAAAGAGTTTTCAATATCTGTAAAGATTTAAAAAATGATGTGGAACATTTTGTCCAATAGTAGCTTTCGGATTTCTTCACTCTGTTTGTATTTATTTTTACCTTTTGCGACAATGGAAATTCAAGTCCAATACTCAATCAAAGTCAAGCATTTTATCACCTTTCCTCTCAAATGACTGAGTCATATGCTTAAAATGTAACACCAGCAGCACCGTGAGTAGTGGATATATAAGTACATGGAAAATCAACCTTCTGCACTACAGCCCAAAGAAATGCCTTTTCTTTTTTCTTTATCCTGATGAAGTCATTTGCTCTCAGAATATGTTGCCACTAAAAGTGATCTGCTATTTGTGCCTTATAGCTATTGGAAAATGTTGCTACCGGAGTATTTCAGTTGCCAGAGCGCTTCCCAGTCAGACCTGTTTGCTGGTGCAAAGTTCTGAGCTTGTGGCTGGAGTCCTGTTATCCAATGCATTTGCCAACCAGGAATTGGCAGTCCACATCCTCTCACTCAGGTGCAGAGAAAATCAAAATTTGTTTAATCTGGAAGGTGGAAAGCTGGAGTGGAACAAGAATGACTACCACTCTGCACCTTTCCAGCTCCCTTTACGCCCCTAGGAATTTTGCTTTTCTTCTACCACCACCTCAAAAGCTCTCATTTCCTTCATCACTGCTGGAGCAGCAGTGGTTTCAGCAGCCAACTCCTTCTGGGGCTTTCTAGTCCCAGGCTTGATCTGATGTGAAGGTGACCCTAGGATGACAGAAGATGCTCATCTAATCCATTGCTATGATCAATCCTACTGCAGGACACCAACACTGGTGTTATGGAGGTGGGAAAGGAAGGACTGACTAGGACAAAGCACACTCAGTTCTGTTTCTGCAGATTTTGATGCACAAAATGTATTCCTGTGGGGGATGCAAGCATTGAGCATTGGCCACTGAGTAAAGATATCTTTGTGTGGGTTCTTACTCCACGTACCCTGCAGTAAATACAAACCAGTCGCCTGACCTGGAAAGTCAGGTTGGCTCCAGGAGTGCCCTGGCCCCCCTTTCTGCTCACGTCTGAAAGGGCATCACTCCAAGTGTGAGTTTGGCAGTAGTTGGAAGAGAACCAGCAATTGAGATATTTCTGACAGCATTTCCTAAGCATTTGTATTTTCACTTCTATGGAAAACATGGAGCTGATCTAGGAGTACTTAATTTGGGAGCTGTAACACAATCGATGAAAAGCAGCCCTGGAAGACCACCCGTGGATTTCAGCAGAGCAGATCTCCCGTAGTTAAACTAAATGTCATCACACTGCACACAGCTGCTGATTTCAGGTTTGCTAATTTGTAAAACAACGTGAAGGAGGTGCTGCAGTTGTGAGCACAGCAGCTGAATTATAGGTACTTAGGCAGCACTGTAGGGATATGAATTCTGTTTATTGCACAAACCTGCCTCTATAATTAATAGAAATAGTAACATTTCCTTGCTCTGTTTTCATTAATTCACACTGATAGCTTTGGAAGATCAGAACGGATTAGGAAACACATTTTTGGAAGAGCAGGAGAGAACCAGAGGACTTTTTTGGCTCTTCAGCATCATTTCAGATCTCCTCTTTTAATGTGCAAGGAACAAAATTACTAGCAATGCTTGGTGTGTAACAGACCATCTGTCACCATAATTGTAGCTTTATTTTCTTTTTCCCAGCTTCTGGGAGAAAAGATCCAAACTTCCCTAGCTGCCTGCCTGAATTGAATATTATGGAATGTGTTTTAACACCTTGAGAAACAGCCACAGTCAGCCCAAAGACTGCTTAAACCCCAGCAGATCTCTAACACCAATGCCAGCACCTCCCAATAAAAACTGGCTTCAGGGTTTACCTAACAAGCTGAAAATGATCCAAACAGCCATGTCTCCTTTAGCAGGAGTTTTATAGGCCTTTTCCCCTCTCTTAGGAGGTGTAAACACATCAACATTTAAAATTGCGCTCTATTTATCTCAGTGGTACAATATGATATTGTTCCCACAGAAGCACTGGTGATACTTTATCGTGGTGGAGAGGAGGGCACCGCATGAAGCTGAGTTGATGCATGAGCCAGCTTAGCCATGGCCAGTGGCAGCTGAGATAGAGCACAAGCTTCAGTCTGGGTGTTATTTTAATATTTTGGATGCTTTGGGGACTGGAAGCAAGGGGTGTCCAGAAATGAGCATGAAAACCAGACAGCTACTCAAGGGGTTTTTCACCTCTCCTCATGGAAAGCTTTGCCCCTCAGCCCCGTCCCTCTCGGGGTCAGAGGCACAGGAATAGGTATGTCAGAGGTGACTTATTTTCCCAGTGATTCATTGGAAAACATGCTAATCTGAATAGTTTTCAATCATGAAGTACGTACTGACCAGTGAACCGCTGTGACTAAGGAGGGCCTTTTATTGATATGACTCTTTAGCCAAATGTAATACAATTAAATGATCGGATTTCATTATGTATATTGACATGGTGTCAGTGACAATTTCCATTCTCCCTATTATTTCTATAAATAAACTCATCTGCCATAATTAGAAAATATGAACGTGCTAAGACCTCCATTAATTCTCCCTTATATTAATCTAGGAGCTGGGCAGATGTTTATTAATACCTTGTTACACTGTGTTCATCAGCTGCTACCAAGAATAGAAAGGCTGAGACCTGATCTCATGCTGAAGGTTAAATCTAATGGTTACTGGCAAAATCTTGGCTTCTGGTTAACTTTTTGACAGTATCTTGGTTTTTTATCAAAATGCTTTTTAAGCCTCTAACCTTTTTAAGCCTCTCTTCCCCTCTCTGTACTTTGGACCACGTATGAAACTCAGTGGCGGTCCTCTCCCTCCAGCACTGAGTTCAGCAGTCCTTTAACTTGAGGCCATGGTCTAATGATCTAATGGTTAGGAATATGATGGGATAAAAGTTGTACTTGATGACCCTGGATGTCCCTTCCAACCATAATGATTCTATGATTCTATGATTCTATAACTGCACCCTGATGCCCATTTTGATTTCAGTGGAGCTGAATTACTTCTGCCCATGACCTGCTCTCTGCTTCTCCCTCCTGGAAGATAGTTAAGGAGCAGAAGTGCCCGGTGAGAACCCAGGTCCACCCCTTTTGGTACCAGGCATCCGTTCATCTGTCTTGGGATGGATGTGAGAAATAGCAGATACAGATGGATCTACACCAAGCTGAGATAGGTGTTTGATCAGCCTGTGGGACTTAACGCTCCCTCCTGGGATCTTGTGGTTGGCAGGTTCCAGAGCTGCTCTAACCTCTGTCCCAAGCCATGTCTCATTGTCACCATCACTGGGTCTTCTGCCAAGAAGCTTCACAATTTACTTATGTTTTCTACGAAAGTACTTTTTTCCCTGTTTCTGTTAAATTTTGTGCTCAATAACCTAAGGTCACTTCTCCATCTCCATCTGCTTTCCTATTTGTCTGGTGTTTTCTGCCTCTTCCCAGTTTCTGCTGTTTCTCACCACCACCTGGATCTGTTCTCTCGGCACTCACCACCCGGGCTCGGTGCCCATGAGGGCACTTCTGCTGACTTCAGCAGTGCTGCATTGAATTGTACCAGCAAAGCAACTGTCTTGTGGCCTCTGCAGTCACGGCAGATGCTTGGTGTTGTATCTGCCTATGTGGCTGTATCAAGGAGCTCTGAGGTTCAGGCTGGTGCCAAACTCCTGCTTGCCCGTGTTCCAGGTGTGCTCAGGCTGCCTACAGGGAGAGGAGACACTTGATTTCTGGGATGTGCCAACTGAAGTACAAACAATGCTGATTCACATCAGATGCTCACAGAAACAGTGCATAAGATATACGTCTGATTTACTGCATTGGGACTGCAATGAAGCCTATTTTCTTATTTTAGGAAAAGTTTCAATCTTGCTGGTAAAACCTGATGAACTTCTGAAGGGCTCAGCTTTCCAGGTTAAACCAATTTTTTTCAGCTGAAAATTACTGTAATTTTTTGCAAGCTCTTAACATTTTCATGTACACTAAAGGAGATGAGATGAAATTGTACATGTCTTGTGACCTTTTCTCCTCAGAATATTGGGCTGTTACTGCTTCTCATTTAAGGCCAGGCAAAGCATGGCTGTTCACAACTGGGATTTACTTTGTGGGGCAAGATGTAATGCACTGAAGTGGATGAGACAGCACTCAGTTTGAACCTGCCTTTATATTTTTGGCTGGGCCACACACTTGAAACAAGAGCATGTTGTGCGTTGTCCAGGGCTGGACCTGGTCTTTCTTTACTGTTGCACCCAGCACTGAGTAGTTGGGGGTCCAGGACTTCATCAGGCCTCGAAGAAGAATTTCAATAATATTTTCAAGATAGGCTGTCTGCACTGCAGTGCAGGATAGACATGACTAAAGCCTACTGTACAGTCATCAGCCTAAATCCTGAACTGATAAACTGGCTGATATACTGGTGGTTGTGTCTGGCCCAGCCTCATCCCATCCCACCCCATCCCCTGGCAGATTCAGAGGCAATGAAGGCAGATTAAAAATGGCTCAGCAAGCCAAAAAACTGTGTTCATGTCAAAACTTCTCTTGACCTCAAAAAAGATCATGGGTGCAATATTAGATTGCCCAGCCACAGAAAGCACACGTATACCTGTGCTGGTCCTGTTCTCTCCCTTGAGTTGTTTTCAATAACAATGCTCAGACCTTGTTTTGTACAAAGTAATTTTAAATTCATATGTTAAAAAATTTTGAAAAAATATTCAGTGTTGCTTCCACCACTTTCTAGCCCTTGCCCATCTCCTTTGAGTTGGATGCTGCTTATCTGTTCTCTTGCCTGCCACCTCTGAAATTACCCATTTACTTTTTGCATCCTCTTTCCCTTTCTCAGAATCGCCTCTGCAGAAATGCACATAAACAGCTATTCTTCAGGTCAGCATCTCAATTAGTTTTAAAACGTACATTTCTATTTCCTGGGTCTTTACCTATTTATTAGTATTTATATTGAATCTTTTTCTGAGTGTTTGCATTGATTCCGATAACTCTGTTGGGTGCTTATCTGTGTATAAATAGATCAATAGCTCTTGGACTGCTCTTTCTGAAGCAATAGACTGAGAGGCTTGCTTCAAACTTGAAAGCTTCTGTACTGAATTTATTAATACAACAAGCTATTACAAATGTATGATCCATTAAATTACTTCAATCCCATGCTAAAGGAAGTGGATTTTGTATCTTTTCTTCCTGGTCAGTTGTATTTAAGGAGTTGCCAATCCTACACCCCCTTTTCCCATTACAGACACACCCTTGGTTCACTGGGGGAAAGTACACTACTGACGTGATGATGGCATTTTTTCCAGAATTGCCAGCATTGGGTTAATTGCTGGTCCCAGCACACAAGGGGGTGTGGGTCATCCTGGGCTCCTCCAAGGGTGGATCTAATAGGAATCAATCTTCTATCTCAAATGAGAAATGCATCCTTCTCTTAAACTGCAGTAAAACAAACTCTCCTCTAATCTGATCCGAATTAAAATCAGGCACAAACGAAGATTTTAATTTCTATTTCTAGCTTGTTCAAGAAAAGACCTCTTTGCACTTTCTTCCTCCAAGCCAATTTTGGGCTAAGCGGAAAAACATAGTTGCACAAAATCTCTGCGTGAAGCCACCAGCAACAGAGCAAGATAATAGTGTAGCGAGATAAGGGGGATTAAGATTATTTCTGGGTTTTTTAAGAAATCAGGGGTGAAAAAGTTAATGGAACACTCAACTGGGAGACATTGCTGGAACCTGCAAGAAGTGATAGACTGAGATAACTGGGTGCACAGCAGCTGTGTTGTATGAAATACCATTGCATGGCCAGCCTTTTCCATGTACATTGAAGCCTGCTGAATTCCACATGGATTATGGCATGGAGCCTTTAGGAGCTATGGGTAATGAAGCTGATCACTTCCAGCTGATGTGTGCAATAAAGAAGTAGCTGAATTACAATGAACTGGCCATTAGTGAAATGAGAAACACAATGGCTGGCAACACAATGGCACAATCATTGCAAGATGGGCGGCATATCTCTTGGTGACTATTCATGGATCCCTCAGAGGATGAGCCCAGGATTCATGTGCAGCATGTGCCTATTGATTACATCTCATTTAAGACGATCTGAGGTTTGCCTCCCACCCACTTGTGATTTTTCTGGGACAATTTGGTTCTTGTTTAATGCAGAAAATGGCTCTGGCGCAAACACAGCGATGCCTGCTGCGCTCCGCGTTCAAGAGCAGCCCATATTGAGAATTTGCTTGTATTGTTGTGGAAATTAGATGTTACTTTAATCCCCATGGTGAGTTTGAGTGGAATATGCTGTAGAGACAACAACAGCCACTGACAATCCAAATCCAATGGAGGCCTGATCTGGCTTGTGTTGAAACCAAAGAAGAATTTCTATTGTACTTAATGGACATTGGCCTCAGCCTCCAAAGGGTGCACTCCAGATTGAACTTCTCTGCATTTGCAGAGATCTTATTAGATTTGCAGAGTTGGTATTAGATTTGCTCAGTGGTATAAGGACATTACTGTTCTGTTAAATTACTTTTTCAGTTAATGATATATTCTTTTCTACAGAGGTTTTTCTTTTGTAAGTCCTTTTCACCTGTTTGCCTTCAGATGGTTGGGGAATTCGTTCTTGCTTTCTGTCTTGAACTACTACACACTATTATCTTGCAGAATTAAACAGCTCTCACCCACTTTTCAAATGAGTGCTTTGTATGCTAAACTTTATTTTTGTTCCTTGGGCGAGGTGTCCTTTTTTTCTGGTGGAAGCAAAACAAGAAGAGCCTCTTGAATTACAAGGAAACCTAAATCAAACCAGGTTCTTCACCCCAAGATCTTACAGAGAAAGGTTTAGCATTAACTTCTGGGGGAGCACTCCTCATACCTTAGTCTTTTCTATCCCAGCATACTGATACCAATTTGTGAGCCCATTCCTAATGAAACAGATCTGTGAGATACCAACTCTATTATATTATTTTTAGTATTTACACCTGTAACATCAGCAGCATCCAAAGTGCTTTGAAAAGATGTTGGAAAAAAAAGTCCCTGCCTAAAGAGCTTAATATTTTATTCAAAATAATAAATATCCATACTTTGAGTCTGTAAGATACCAGATTAGAAAGACTTTTCTCCTTAAATTAGTTCACAGAAATACAGCCCCCTGAAGGGAGCAAAGGAGGCAGCTGTGGAGGGAAGGGAGCCAGCACTACTGAGTACAAAAGGACTTCCAGCTGCCTCAGCCAGAGATGCACTTTCAGCTGCAGCCTGGGGTCCTTACGGACACTTTTATCCCTGGGATCCCAGCTGGGATCAGAGAGGATCAGATCTGCCGTGACCCCTGTGTGGCATTCCCTGCACAGAAGCGAGACCCAGCCCCACTCCATCTGGGATGAAGGAACCCGGGGCTGTGTGATGGGGATGTTGCCTTCATACCTGCCTGTTCAAATGGCAGCCCTTGCTATTGGAGCAAAATCAGATAGCTCTTCATTTTTGTCAGAAGTCAAGAGTGTGTAACACAGTTTCTCAGTTCTGACTGCTGTGCACAGATAGCATTATTTCCAATATTCCAATATTTCTATGTGCAGCACACCACAGTGTCAACGTTCTTTATAAAAAATATATTAAATTATTTAAAAACAAATGAAAACTAAATAATAACACATGGAGAAATGTTTCAGGAAAGGTTATATTTCTGCATTAGTTATACTAGGAGTTTTGTAGAAGTAGGATACTTTTGCCATATGGACAACAGCGAGAGAGCAATGGAGCACAGTGCTCAGGAAGGGAATGTGACTGATATGTTTTTGAGGAGAGGAAGACAAACCCACCGTTACATGTTGAGGGTTGAGAAGCAAAGCTGACAAGAGTTTTGAAGCTGTAAGTTCCAGCTTGTTGCAGAACTTTAACGAGTATCACATGAGTGATTTTATTTAGATATTGTAAGTACGGTACTGGAAAATTAGGATTAGCTGAAGAGTAAACGAAACTGAAATTTGGGCAAAGAGATTTGAAGGTAGATAGAAGTGATTCAGTCATGATGAGCTTTGCCCTCCAATGAATGTTTTGGGGGCTTTTTAATAGTCTGTGGATTCTTACTGGATTTGTAATTGTTTCTGTTATGGATGCTAGAGATTTTGCAAGGAAATCTGCTGGGGTTATAGAGGAACAGTAACAAAACAACAACAGAAGAGATGTAGGTTGAAAGTGATACAGTTTTGACTTAATGATCTCTCTTTCATGTAATGCTCATCACAGATAAAACTTCTGGGCTTCGTTCTTGGCCTCAACACAATGACAAAAAAACTCAAACTCCACTGAGCCACTCCTAATGCTTCAGAAAATGTCTGTTAATGGCCGAGCCCCACATGTGTCTTTGCAGGGTTAATTATTTCTGAAACCCAAGTGAGACACGAAGAAAGCTGCACAGGGAGAAGCAGACATAAATAACTCTGGCTATTAGGTGCACAGTGGGGAAATCCCCCAAAGGCATCAGGCAGAGGAAAGGGGTCTGTGATGGTACACCAGCCTGCCCAAGCACCTGCACCAGAGCACCCTGCCAAATGCAAGAGGCTAAATCCACTTCCAAACAACGGCACTTTGATTAACAGAGGAGTTGGGATGCTGTGCAAAATGGCCTCGTGCTGACACCGAAATGAACCAGACAGCTCAAGTATGAGAAATGGAAAAAGCAATAAGCATTAGTAACAGAAAACAGCAGGTTGTCCATAGCCCAAATGACTTTGGTAGTATATTGTCTTTTCCATAAAGATCTGGAAGATCTGACATTTTTTGTATTGGTCTCAAGGAACATTGCAAGAATATCAGAGATAAGGGAACAGAATGCAGAGCAGTCCGATAATTTACCATGATCGTACCTAGCCAGGCAAAATTACATCCAAGGCTTCCCTCTCCAATTTGCGAGGTTAGATCATGTTGATTTTATAAGCAAGGTCATTTTAGCACCCACGCTTAATCCAAAACCTATTCCGATGTTTGTTTAGGAGATTTGAGTAATCTCTTTAAGAGAATTAACAAGTGCTGGAGTCCTAAGGAACAATCTTCTCTCAGCTCTGTCTGGAGCAGAAGGATTTGAGGTCAAAGCTAGGTGAAGTGTTTTTCAAAGCTGTCTGGAAACAAATTAAATTCTCTTTAGAGTCAGTTGGGTTATGGAGAATAGAAGCACAAAACTTGCAAATGATTTTAGGTTGTTTTTTGGGTTCAGTTGTCTGGCCGGATGTGACCCATGATGTGCTGCAGGTATTGATATGCAGAGGGGCTTGCTCCAACAGGTTTTCCCTCTGAGCCACATACACCTGCAGTCAGTGACCAAACAACATGTGAATATTTTGCTGCCTTTTTCCTACATCACCGTATGCTGCCTGTTGGCCCTTCATGATACAGTGCTGGCCCTGGAGCTGTGTGATGGGAGTTAACTTCTGGTTAAGGGAGCGGATGGGAAAAAATCAGTGAAACAAAGTCACTGATGCTCAAATGCCAAGCTGTTAAATCTTCAGTTAGTCTTAGTTCAAAAATCAGCCATTTTTTATTTTTTACAAATAATTAGAAAGATAGTTAGTGTATATAAAGTCAAATGTTCTTCACTTGAGACTCTTGGGTTAAATTTTGGGAAAGGCTTTGAGGAATTCGCTTTGAATCCTTGCATCCAAAGCTACTCCGTGTGTTCTGGTTGTTGAATGGATCTAAAATAAACCATTTTTATGTGTTCTCATCTGAGAGTAGGTGGCTAACATTGCACAGGATTAGCCCTTCTCTTGCAGCTTCATCCAAGAAAATAATGAAAATCCCACAAAAGCAGCATTCCCACAAGACTTTTATCATGTCAGGCAGAGCAGTCACCTAGCAGTTTGCGATGGTTTTGTAGTATTAACCCTTACACCCTTTTCCTTCCCAAAAGGTTGATGAATTTTTATCAGGATCCAGAAACAAAGAACAACATCCTGGCCCATGGGGGTGGATTCTGCAGATGCTCATCCCAGGCACCCCACCATTTCACAGCTGGCAGCAACAGATAAATTTATCAGTCCTCTGAGCCAAGGTTCATCAGATGGAATCAAATCCCACTTAGAGGTGATGTCGATCTATTGAAGCCTCAAGAGTAGAGGTAGATTTGGGTATCAACTCATCTCAGCTTCCAAGAGTTGGACTAAAAGAATATTTGGAACATAAATGGGAATCCTAAGGCCAAATACCCCAAACTTAAGAGCATATAACACAGCAGCTACAGCTGGAAGGGATGTTACAACTCACCTAGCAAAGTTTTACAGTGAAGTTTGCTATACAAGCCATAAGAAAGTTATTATCTTTGTATGGCTGATAAATTGCAACAGCAATGATTTTACTGTAAAAACAAACAAACCTCCTGTTAGACAAGCAAAAAGCTATATTAAATCTCATTCTTCTACATTTGAGAGACATTTATGTAGAGGCCTATTAATGTTTCAATATCTGGAGAAATGGCAGCTTATACGAGCAAATGGAAGCACCTAATGTAGCATGTAGGCAATCTCCCTGGCAAGGCCTATAAAATCAAAGGGGAAAGAGATATGGTGCGTGTTGGCTGAAGTAAAAAAATGTTTGCACAAAAGACAGCAGGGAATATGGTAAATATGAAGAGAAGTTGTTGATAAATTCAACATGTCCTTGGCAGATCTTCTGTAGGGGTGTGGATGACCTCTGTCTTTAAGTCACCTGCTGCGTTTGTCAAGATTCACCATTAAATTATAACCCAGCATCCTCCCTGTCTGGTGGCTGTTGCAGAGCAGAGAGGTGAGCAGAGGTGGGAAGAGGTCACCACACTACTGCCCAGCCTTAAGGCTCAGAGGGTGCTAAGAGCCTGACTGTAGCTAAGATCCTGACACACCTCCTTTAGAATGAATGATGAGGACTTGCTGCCAGGCAGCCTGCCTGAAGGAAACAGGCAGACATGTATCATAAGCCCCATGAAAGCATGGTCCACTAAATCACGGTTTAATGTCACTCCAAGATACAGTGAGCCAGCCAAGCTGGCCTGTCGGGGTGTGTGTGCTAGTATGTCGGGGGTGTGTGCAGAGCATGGAGCACCTGTGCTGAATGCAAGCCCTCAAGGGTTAAACACTTATCCTACCACTTACAAACTTCCCTAATAAGAAAGCTTTAAGAGAAATCAGCCATCTGCTTCAGGAAAGTCATCACGCAACCATCAGCCTGCATTGCTTACCAAAGCAGTGAGATGGGGAGTCAAACAAGAGGAGACCAGGCAGCCTAAACCCTGTCTGTTTTCAATCTCTGCAGCAGAAACTGAGCTCTCCCCATGCTTTCAAGGTGATTTACAATTACAAAACAAAAAACCCGCCTGGCATCCTCTGATTGCCCAACAGGAGGCTGGAGCCAGAGGTCACAGCACCAAAACGTGCCCAGGCCCTTGCTGGGGGTTCTAGCAGCTCCTTCCACTTGGATGACCACTAGTGGTGCCTCAGACTTTCCATTTTCTGACACAAAACTATCTGACAGCAAAATGGAGAAATAGGCAGTCCAGCTTCTACTGCATGGGAAAACAAAACGAGCCCCCAGAGGGGAACAGGAAAGGAAAGAGGCACATGGTATTTCTAGCTTTCTCGGGGCTGTGTGGTAGCAGACATGAGAAATTACTCCCGTTGCTTAAGCCCTTAACCCTTATAGAATCATAGAATCACTAAAGTTGGAAAAAACCTCTAAGATCATTGAGTCCAACTGTAAATCTAACACAGCCAAGTCCACCACTAACCCATGTCCCTAAGTGCCACATTTATACATCTCTTAAATACCTCCAGGGATGGTGACTCCCCCACTTCCCTGGGCAGCCTGTTCCAATCCTTGATAACCCTTAGATACTTTCTTCTATTAATGCTAGAAGGAAAATCTTAAAGTCTGAAGGTGCAGTGAAAATACATTACAGGAAGGCATGCAGAGTTTAACAAGTCATTGAATGCTCATTTCTTCAGTTCAGTACATCTAGATGTACCATTCGTCTCAGTGGAAATGCTACCAGCTCCCCAGGATCCCTTCCAGACTTATTCCAGGGCAATGCTTAACAGGTGTTGCCCAAAGTAAGGGACATGTGACATTGCCAAAGAAAAGCACTGGGCTAAGAAATACCAGCTGCCACAGCCCAGTTCAAAGATTCAAGAAGAATTCAAAACGATTTCCAGAAAGAGCAGAATTGGGCCCGATTCAGATTCCTGGTTGCCATGTCTTCCCATGGTCAATCAGAAGAACTCCACACTACTTTGGAGACCTATGAGGCTCTGCAAGCTTAGCTAAGCTTTTGGATGATTACCCAGGTGGAGCCTTAAGTAAAGATACATAATATTTGTCAGTGTTAATGAAAGCCTTGTAGTGGGCCTGTCTGTAATATTCACAATTTATAACAGCTTAAAAATACTTGGTACTATATCAAACATCACTATTTGCAGAAACAAAATCAAAACAAAATATCTGAAACAAACAAAGAAATTAACCAGGATCTACTTCTTTGATGGTTTCTCAGAGTGAAGGTGCATGAGGGTGTAGAGGGACCACATAATTTATTGGTGAAGAGTATATGTAACTATTATACAGGTATTGCATTCATATCCCAGCACCTTTCTGTATGTAAGCACATCTAACTGTTTTGGTTAAAGTTAATAACTATGCCTTTCTTCTTTCTCAACCTCCATGTCTGCAAACTGAAGCTTACTGTTGCCACTAGCACAACACACAACTCACATAAACGTCTGCTTCTGGTGAGGGTTTCAGAAATGTCCAGGTGGTTCAGTAACTCAGACTTCAGTTGTATCATGTGAAGGGAACTGGAAAGCACTGATATTCAGAGTGTGGTATCATTGAGACACTTTTGGCATGACATATTCTAATGTTATACCCTGACATTGCCAGGAGCTCTAACTGTGTGGAAAAAATAGTGGTTTTCTTTTTCCTATGTCTACTGGAAGGGCTAGATATAATTGCTAACACACAGCATGCAACTGCTACCAAGTATATGACTGCAGATCTCCTATTGCTAGTGTTTTTTATTATTAACTACTACCAACAATGTATATTTTCACATGTGAGTGGAAGTATTTGAAAAAGGCATTCCTTAGCAGGTTTTTACCATTTACTCTCCAGCTGTGACTCACCCCTCACTCTGAGAGTCAAAACCCAAGTGACCCAGCTGTGGGGAGCACACAGGCATCACAGAGACAGTTTCCGTAGCAACATGAGCCACACGAAACCATCCAAAACATCTTCTGCCTCCTGCTCACTGTCCCTTGAAGTTGTTGCTAAATAAGGGGATGTTGAAGCTCTTACCTGAATTTCAGAGGTACAATCAATGCATCAGAAAGCAAAACCTTTTCCTTGCAAGCAAGTTAACTTCTGCTACTGACCTGACTTCAGGCTCAATAGAAAGAATAACATTTTTTCCCCTACTGTGTTATCTCCAAACACTGCCTGGGCTCATAAACAAATAAAGGAAGCAGCTCCTAGGTCCTCAGCTGATACTAATTATTATAAGGATCTGTTAATGAAACTGTGGCAATTCAGGGGAATCAGCCCAGGATGTGCCAGGTGTTTCTGGGTTCCAGGTGCTCATGATCAAGGCTAGACAAAGAGCAGATAAATAGTTCACCCAGCAGCAGTGCTGGCTGGTTTGTTGGGGGTGGTTCTATGGAGTTTCTTGCTGAGGCATTTTGAAGAAAAGAGCTTTTTGGAGGTGTTGGACCGAGAAATTGGGAGCCGTTTGAAATGATGAAAGCTGTTTGCAAGCAAGTGGAAAGGCACTATTTGTACAGCTGAGGTATTGTGTCCAGTAGTTTCAAGTATTTCCTTTTTATTTATGCACTGTTTCTTAAAGTATCTATACTCCTTGCATTGCAGCCTTCTGGGATGAAGTATTTATACTGTACTGCATCAAGATGTCACTTTTTTGTGTTTACTGTAATCTGCATTGAAGTTCACCAGGGTTGAATGTATGTGCTTTCATCCCTGTGTAGGCACACGGTCATGGAAGAGCTGTGCAGGAATGAGTGTATTGATTTATGACTGTCACTGTTTGACAAGAGCAGATGGGGTCTCAGAGTTTTAGTTTAGCTGCTAGACTGTACTAAACAGGACCTGATTCTGCTGCTGTTACATGTGAGCTATCTTTGATGCAGCCAAATCATTTTTGAAATATTTTAGAAGGTGGAATAGAGCCAGCTTTGTAGGCAGTAATAGCAGAATGATATTATTTAGGCTAAAATGAGTCAATATTTGGAAAATTCCTCTCTTAGTAATAAGACCTTGCCTGAGGGAGGCTGATTGGTGAGGCCTGTAGCAGATGGGAGAGTGGGTTAGGGGCATGAGACAGAGCCCAAGTGCTCCTGTGACCACCAAGAGGCAATGCTGGGGGTGAGGCTTAAGGGGAACACAAGGACACAGCCAGAAAAGGGGCCTGTGGGCACCAAGTCATCTCAAATTGGAAAAGTAAGACCTGAGACACGGTGCAGTGTTGCAAAGGGGACAAGTACTGGTGGTAACCTGCTTGGTGGTAGGAGAGGATGCAAACCTGGTTATTGAGGCATAGGCTGAGTGTGGTATAGCCACAGGTTTCAGTTAAAGATGAAGGAAGAAAAGGCCAATTTGGAGAAGGTGTAAAATGGTAGAGATCAGAACTTTTGGGTGTCTTGTCCCTGGTAGCCCTTGATGGTGATTCTGTCCGCACCTGGGGCCCAGCATGAGGCTACCTGACCTGCTTTTCCAGGGCTGCTCATTCCTGCTGGCATCAGAAGCACGAGGCTCTGGATGTTATACTGACACTTGTCCTATAAAACTGACAGCAGAAAAGAATGATAGTCCCTATTTCTGTAATATTTTCTTCCCCAGGATGCGTAACAACATGCCATTGACAACATTTGAGGGCTGGATTTTGGCCGGTTTCGTGAAGAAACAATAGTTTGGCCTTGATTCTACAACAGGGAGCCTAGTCTTTCATGTTTATGATTAGGGATGAGGGCCTTCTCCCTGCTGACTACCTCCATCAAATAAACAACCCTTCCTTATAGCATAGCCTGTGTATCCAGCACTGTCTAGAGGGTCTTTAAAGATGTTAACTGCTTAAGCTAAGCACCTAGTTGGTCTCAGCTTGATGCTCAAACTCTGAAGCCATGTTGTGTAGTTGAAGAAGTGTCTGTGTTTTGATCAGTGTTATGGGATGGGAGTAGCTCTGTGCAGTACCAGACAGCAGATCTAATGGCATATTGCTGGAGGGGTTCTGGGCTGGACTATAGTAATATCTTATTAAATACAACACTGATGGAGCCAATTTTTCTAGTTTTGGAGAGACTACCAACAACTGAGAAATAAATGAGTCTTCTAGCTGTTCTTGGTCCATTGCATGGGTCAGAACTTCTATAGTTATTTGTGTGCTGAATATGTTACTGACCATTTTACTCCTTGGCATGAACTGACATGCCAGCCTCTAGGTTCATGGCCATTAACCATAGTGAAAATAAGTGATGCATTTGTCTCACATGATGAGTTTGCCTGGGGAAGCTGCAGATGGTTTGATTGACTTATGACTGTGGCTGGGTACTTGTATCAGGTGCCTACAAAAATGGTCAATCTGGAATGACTGCTTGCTTGTGTGATATGATGGTTCCTCCTGCAGATGCTGGGCACTGAACTAGGAACATTGCTCCAAAACAGCTGTGACTTTCTGGTGCCCTGGTGAGATTTGCTGCTTCTGGGTTAAGAGTGTGAATAAAAAGGGGATGGGTTAAACTCATCCCTATCCTTTATGATGGATTCTGGTAGAGCTTTTCTACTGAAACTTTTTGCCTTGCCTTCTGTGACCCCTCTGACTTTAGTCACTTGCAGGTCTTTTTGATTCAACAGCATAAAACAAAAGTCGTGATTTGTGCTGCAGGAGTAGGGATGGGTGGGAGCTGTAGCTTTCAAGCACCTTATGTGTATGCAAAGGAGACAAATGGCCTTGAGGCAGTGACTATGGTAAAGACTACTTCAAATCCTTGAGTGTGGGCCTGAGTGGAGTTTGAACAAGCTGTGTGCTTACGCAATTAAGGTGAAGCTGTGCTGCTGCTTGAGCACTTACAGCACTTGGTAGCTATATAGACAGGTCAGCTAACTGCTATGTGGTCATGTATTTAATCCTCTAATGGAAGGAAATTGGCATCTGTGCTGCCTGGAGGAGGCAATGGGTTTGTCTCAGGCTGTGTAACTGTAGACTCAGATCCTGAGTAGCGATTGCTGTTCTAGCAGCACGTGTGCTCTTGTTTTCCTGGAGCTGTTGCTTATTTTTATGGATCAGGAGGTTGCAATCCATTCCAAAAATACCAGGAGTACAGTTTGAGCCCATGAAATCAGGAGTGGATATGTACTTTGAATGAAGCACTGAAGAAAAAACACTTTAATAGAAGTATCAATTTCATAATCATGGAAGGATTGACACAAGGGTCTGTTTTTCCACTGAGAGAAACAGACCAAGGAATAAAAACTTCTAAATTCTGTTTTCAGTTTTTCCATCAACTTGTGTTTGACAGCAAGCAAATGCCTTCCTTCCCTGCTTTTGCCTCCTGTAGGCAAGGCAGAGCCATAACTGGGAACAGAGGTGTCCTGTGGCTTTAAGACAGTATGGTGATGGAAAGCTTTGGTGAATGCTCCTATGGAGATATAAAATGATTAATCTGCAGGCATCTGAGAACACTTACGACTTTGCTTTTGGTCTTGTATCTGTTATTTCAGTTATGGGGCTGTTAATATCTTGTAATGTACATTCAGGCCATATCTTAATGATTAAAAAGGATCTGTTTTATCTGTAACTAGTGAGAAATGCAATTATTTTTAGCATAACTTCTGTACTAGTCAGACATGTGATATTAAATACGTTTAATAACTTAGCTGGAGGCTAGTTTTGAGGTGGTGAAAGCACACCATCCCTCAGATGAACATGTTGCTACAGCTCTGGAGCTGGTGTGGGGGCAATGCAGAGGGACAGGAGCAATGGAGGGCAGAGGGATGCGAAGGTGGGGGATACAGCAGCCTGCAGTGTGAGATATGGCATCTTAGCATGAGAACAGTTGGGGAGGGAGAATAAAACCTGTGTGGGATGGGGGATCTAATAAGGATGGGAGAGCTGGGGGACACTGAAGGATGGATGTATGCAGGATGGGAGTGGGCTGAGATCTGGTGAGGGGAAGGAAAGGTCTTTTTCTTCCACACCAAGACTTTGTGCTGACAGCAAATCCCTTCCAGGAGCAACCTTTGCCTCCTAATGCTGATCTGCTAATAGCTAGGAGTCAGCCTGAAGTGCTGAGACCCAGTGGGTCTGCTGGCAGCAGCAGGATGCTTCTCATCTTGCTCCCTCACCTCTGAAACTTCTGGTGCTTGTCAAAACCATGCAGCTTCCCTCGGAGCTAATTAACTGTGTATTTGTGGAGACGGACTTTAGTTTTAAGCAGAATAAACCCAGCTATGTGTGTGGGTATGACACGGATGGGCTTAAGCTATTTCTGAGGTTTTTGTTCCTTCCTTTGTATAAGATCTATTTTGTCTCCCCCCAGCCTTTACACATCAGCAGTAGAGTTAAGAACCAGAGCGAAAAATACTTTCCCAAGCTTGCCATATCTCTAGTGCAGAGGGCTACTGTTCAATTCAAATAAATCCAGTCCAGAAGCTAATTGCTGAGAAACAGCAGGATCTTTCAAAGCTCTAATTAAAGGCAATTTAAAATCTCCACTGATATTAGCAAGAGCACAAAACTGCTGCTGGACACATCCCAGTTAGCAAGACCAGCTTACCAATTGAGGGGTGCAGCTGACCTGTTTTAGAAATGGGCAAGGCTCTGCTGAGCAAATTGGGAGCTAAATTGACTGACATTGTGTAGAAATTTGGCCTGTTATCCCTCCTGCACACCCCTGGCAGTGCAGCTGGGAAATGATATTTCTGAGCACTAAGTGGCAGGTACATGCTTGCACTGAAGGGTGAGCATGGTGCCAAGTGGTGTCAACTTGATCTGGAACCAGCCCAGCAAAGAATATCTCTGTGCCTGAAGCACAAGGGTTATAACTCTCTGTGGGGCTGCACCAGGAGCACAGATTTCCAGTTCTGTACTGAAGTAGAAGCTTTACCTAAATGACAGTTAAGTTGCTTATTTTCTGGTGAAGCACCTACAGAAATCACACTGCCTCATACCTTTGTAATCACCTGAATATTCCATCCAGCAGTGTTTACCCGTTAAGTGGGTGGGTACAAGTGAGTCCCTGGCTACATGGGAGCTGGAGGGAGTTTTGCCACTGAGTTCAACTGGCACTAAAACCACTCCTGTAAAAGTGCATTTCTACAGTTGCACTGTAATATCTCTGCTGTAGACCTCTAGTTAAATGCATGTTAAAGTCTAGGGTCAAGCCACCTGGCAGTAAATTAATGGTCCATAGTGTAGCTACTGCTGTGATTCCTCTCTTCCATTAAGAGAGGCAATGTTCCTCTAAGTGGTTTGCATGCCCAGGATAATGGTGCTTGTGGCTTGCACTTGCATAGGGGAGGATGCTAGTTGCATTTAAACAAGATTACGTGAGCCAACGGGCATGGCTCAGCCCAAGAGGCACTGCAGAGCTGCAATGTCCCAGAAAGAGATTTTCATGGGAGTGAAGATTGGCATGGCATGCCACCCCACACTTCATTTTGGGGATGGGGGTGTCACACAGAACCCTTCCCATCTTGGGTTTTGCTGCCTCTGCCTGCCCTTCGCCTGGAGAGGTATTACAAGCATCAGTATTTGTGCTTGGAGCCTTGGAACAAGCATGCAAATCCCAGGAGGTTCCTTTGCTACCACTGCTGCTCTGCTGGCACAACACACAGCACCTGGTTATTGGTACACTTATCTACCAAATGGTCCTTAAACTTAAGAGAAATGTTGGATTTTTCTGGACACATGCAATAATCCAGTCTCCTAGGCTGCCTCTGGGCTTTTGAATAGTAGTCTGGAAGTCAAGGTTCAGTCCTCAGCATTGGGGTATCCCCAGCACCCCACTGCTTGGCATGCAAAGTGGCACAGAGAGAGGGTGACTTCTCTGGCTCATATAAAAGAGAGTAGAAAAGGAAATAAGAGACATTTACCAGTCTTGAAGGTGGGAAGGGTGCTGAGGACTTCTGCTTTTCTTTCTCATCGCCGTGCTCCTTGTCCCTCTTGGGCCCCATGTTGCAAATCCTACCTGCTCATCTGAAGAGCACTGGCTGCAGGCTCCCTCTGGAGCCCTTTGACGAAAACTGGGTCATTTGGAGAAGGTTGTCAGGAAGGATCCTGCACCTCCCCATTGTGCTGGCACTGAGCTTTGCCTTTCAGGGCACGTGGGGGGCTGGTCTGGTCCCGAGTCCTGCTCTCAAACCTGGCTTGCTCAACCCACTGCAACCTCAGGACTCCCTGGATGTGTCCCCTGTGGTGACCTGCTGAGGTAGAGCAATGCTGGGGCACAACATCAGGGTCACAGAGGAAATATCCTGTTGGGGGTCCATCTAAGCACGTTTTTGGCTGGGGAAAAGTCAATGGCTGAATTCAGGGCAGAGTAGCCTTGTGAGGCAGAACCCACCTGCCCTGCCAAGGGGCTGCTTGTGAATAAGAGGATTTCTCGCAAAGCAACAAAGCCCTCCTGAGGAAAGACAGGACTTCTTCAAGTGGGAATGAGTGGATTACAACTGAGCTAATCTGTATGGCTGGTTCATAAGTTTCCTCAGGGCCTGGACTCTGTGCTCAGCAACAGACACTCTGTGTGATGAGAATAACTGATTTCTCAGAAACTCCACGTAAGAATATATGCCTGCAGAGGTAAGGAGCAAACCACGTCAATGTCTCTGTATTTTAGCTTTATCTCTCTATATTCCAAGACCAGTTTAGTATCGAGGGACCAGAGGTGCTGCCAAGCACCATGGCTTGGTGCAGGCCACCCTCCACCTGGCAGTTCATCCCCACCTCTTTCCTTGACCTTTTTCTAGGTATTTACACAGATAAATGCCTGTGACAACAAATCAGACTCCAAAGCCAGTTTTTAGACCAATGTCAACCTCCTACTCATTTGCTGCAGTCAAAATACACAAACAAAGCCAGGATGCTGGCATTCTCCAGCCCAGGGACTCTGCCACGCAGGGGCTACACCACTGTCAGTCTCTGTTCAGACCAGCTTTGCTGCATAGCAAAAGTCACATGAGGGATGAATTTCCAAGGCTTTCTAGACTAATAGTTACTGCAAAGCAGTGGAAATGAAGACTTAAGTTCCTATCTGGACATTCTTTCTGTTCAGCTGCAGGTTTTTATGCAAATTATTTAAATGCTCACTGCCTCAGTTTCTCTGTAAATCCCTAACCTGCTTGTTTGCTGTGCTTGGATTAAAAGCCCTGTGTAAGTTGTGGTTCATGTTCTTAGCAGCTGCTGCTTGTACACATTTGGAAAAACAAACTTGGAATGTTTTCTGGGGAATACGGATATCCAAATGCTAGAATAACAGCACTGTTGTAACATAGCATGATGTTTGTAAGCTGGGGAGTACCTGGAAGTTTGTATTGTGCCTGTGGGAAGTTTATGTGTAGTTACAGCTTCCGCAGCCCTTCTGTTTTAAATTCAAACATATAAATGACTTAACTTCACCCTAAAGTGAGTAAAGATGATAAATATGAAGTCATATAAGACCTCATAGCTCATTAAGTGCATAAAACCCGACAGCCTATTTTAATTTCCTGCTACTACACCTTCTTTGCCTGGCACAGCTGGGAAGCACAGCAAGTGAGTGCTGTACAAGCCCCCCTGTGTGAGGTTGGAGGGGGACAGACAGTGAGTTACCCACTGGCTGTGAGCCACAGCTTTGAATTTCCTAATCTTTTTTTTCAGTGTCAAAAGCAGCTTGCTCTCAGCAAGTGTTTCTTGTGCCCCTTCCCCACCTTGCATGCTGTTTTCAGACTCTATTGCAACATTTTGGAGCATTTTGTTTTCCAAATGAGGCCGACAAAGTACTCTAAGTTGTCCCCCCACTATAACATCACAATATACATCACTAAAACATTACTGTAAGCCTCTAGCTCCAGTCTACAAATGCTAGCAACAACAAATTCATTCCTCAGATGAACAAATACAATTTGAAATCTCCAAACAGCACTTGAAACTGTTTGCCTATAAAATGTCCTTCATTTGAATCTTTAGTCAAAGCCTGGCTTGTGCCAGCCTATTCTCAGACATAACTGCTCCAGGAAATCCCTTTTCAGGATATGCTTACAGTAAAGCCTGAATTTGTTCTAACACACGTTTTAACCTTTGCTCCCCAATACTTCATGGCAACTTGTCTAAGCTCTCAGCACAGTCCCCATCCCAATGCCTCAGCATATCCTGCAGCTTCCCCCAGTAATGATCAGGTTTACCTTAGCAGCAGTGGAGCAGCAGCACCCAAAATGGAGATTTCAATGGGACCTGACAGGGAGATTTTCCCTCTCATCTACATACTTCTGTAGTTTTCACCTTTGGGAAAACAGCCTGTTTCATGCAGGAGGTTTCCATATATCTTGTTTCTCGATGTCTCCCAATATTTCTCACTGCTCTTGCAGTTCCCAGGAAGTTTTTAATTACTTTGTGGTTTTAAATAGAGGTGAAGCACCAGGGTTCAGTAGTTATTCAGAAATAAGTCACCAGAAAGAAGCAAATGCAAAGACCCTCTGAATAAAGTCAGGCCAAAAAAGCTCAGCTTTTTCTCTCCAAACTATTTCATGAAGCTCCTTGTTATGCCCACCTTCATAAAAACTCCTCTTCCCATCCACTCTGCTTGTGCACCCCCAGCTGCCTGGGCTCCTCCAGGGTGTGATGGCCATCCCCGTAAGGGTGGGATGCTTGATGTGGAGTCGGTGCCTTTGCTGTCATTTGGCAAAATTCATCCCTCTCACCTGCTCCTCAGAAGAAAACTGCAGGAGTTGGGCAGGAAAGTGGGCTCAGGGCTGGGGCAGTCCCAATATTGTGCTGAGCCCGTAGCTGGCACACGGACAGGCAGCACCTTGCCTGGCTGTGCAACCTTTACTTTCTGAAATGCCGGGGCTGTGTGGAAGTAGGCTTGCAGCTCTTTCTCCAGCGCTTGCTCATCCCAGTATATCCTTGCATGTGCCTGTGTGAAACCAGGGGCTTCCCAGCTTTTCCTTTGGTCACCTCCATCAGATCACTTTGTCCTTGGGTGGTATTTGCTTTTCTGAGTCAAGAGCGTGCCGGAGAGACGCTCCTGTTCATCTCAGGCTGCTCACTGATTTCCCATGCTGTGCACTTGCTATGTGCTTCTATGGCAAAAATAAAAGCTGTTGTTGCTGGCATGGTCCACAGTTGGTTGTGATAGGATTTTTTTTTTCCTGTTTAAAATATAAGGTCTCATGAATTAAGAAGCTACAGCCTGTCTAGATCTTATACCAGTCAGTGTCTGATTCATCAGAGAATCTCCTTGGTAACTAGCTGCTCCTCTCTGATGATTTGTTACAAAAAATCTCTCCCAATTTAAAGATAAAATACAGTGAAAGCAGGAAGAGGAGCTATACCATATAGATACCTTATACAGGAACATATGCCTTGCATGCATGCAGCTATACTGGATATTTTCTGATGTGTGTGGGAAGCAGCCTCTCCATGAAACAGTGTGGCATCACCCCACGGGTGGGAAATGTGCCCCAGCTGCCCTATCTCTGCTAGAAATACTTTTTCCTGCTCTGGACCCAGTAACCTCATCTGCAGGGTAAATAATCCCACAGGAGATGTTGTTGGCAGCTAATGAGTGGCTCAGCAGTTCATGCTTTAATAAGCCAGATTTCTGGCCTTGTGTGGGACTGATGGCCAATTACAAAGATTCAGAGAGAGGGTGACTTTCTGCAGGAGGTGTCTCTGGTGTGTTTGATGCTGCCTTGTAGCCCTCCTGCTCTGGTAATGAGCCCCTGCTGTCTGACCTGCCCTTGGTGGGCAGCAAAGCACTGCCTGTGCTCCAGCGGCTGCTCGGGTCGCAGGGAAGGGGCTGGGTGAAGACTTGTGATTTGTTTGGGTTTTTTTGGGAACCAGCATTGCTGGAAAAGTCGATCTGAGGTGAGGCTAAGAAGGCTTTGTTTGAAATAGCTGGTAACAGTGTTCAAAAAGCTGGTGTAAGGGGTGAGTTTGACCCGTGAATGCCCAGGGCCTGTGGAGCTCTGTGGTGAGAGCTGCCTGGGGTCATGGAGGGATGAGGTGGTGGTGTGGGGCTGGGAATGGGATTTCATGTTACTTATGCCACTGTCCTCTCCACACTTTGTCACTGGCCTTATACACTTTCTGTCCCCTGGAACTAATTCCTCTGAATTAATACAACAAACAGCAGCCAGATCTACGAGGTGACTTTTATCCCTGTAAGAGGCTTTTGAGCTCAGGGGTGAAGCTTGCCCACCCCTGGGAAAGCGCCTGGCAGCCAGAGGAGGGCTCCTGTGGGCAGCAGGGCTGTCACATACCGTGGGGGGTGACAATCTGGGACAATATCTGTGTTCACACAAGGTGTTGTGGCAGGTCTGATATCTGGGCTGGAGAGACCCAGGATCATGCACTCTGCCTGGGGAGGCCTGGTCCAGCCCTGCCCGGTTCAGACCTGTGGTTTCAGGTCACAGAATGTGTTTCTAGAATCATAGAATCATTATGGTTGAAAGGGATCACCCGGGGTCATCAAGTCCAACCTTTATCCCATCATATTCCTAACCATCAGACCATGGCCTCAAGTGCCTCATCAACCTGTTCTTTGAACACCCCCAGGGACAGTGACTCCACCACCTCCCTGGGCAGCCCATTCCAGTGCCCAACCACCCTCTCAGGAAAGAACTTCCCCTGATGGAACTTGAGGCCATTCCCTCTCATCCTGTCATCAGCAATTTGGGAGAAGAGACCAACACCAGCCTCACTACAACCTCCCTTTAGGTAGTTGTAGAGGGCAATAAGGTCTTATATCTTGGCAGGCAAAAGCTCAGGTAAATGTGCAAAGCCTGAAGTGTTTAAACCTTCATTTACCAAATAACACGGGAGGTGGTGACCTGGTTCTGATACATGAGGATTAAGATAATCAAGCTCCTTTGTGATGCAGCTGACCCGTGTCAGGAATGTGACCCCATTCTGGACAAGGGAGGATTTTTTTAGATAATTGAGGTTGTGGTAAGTGAGGCCTGACCCTGCCCCCTCAGACGTGGGGAAGAGGGGAGAGCATTGCTTGTCCTTCCCCTGTCCTGCTGCCACTGTGGGTGCTGAGCTGCGGGAGGGAGGTGAGCCCCTGCTGTGTCCCCAGCTTGCCATGTGGCCATGTGCTGCAGTCCCAGGCCTGAAGGGAAATATGAGGGGAAGCCTCTCCTCCGCCTCTTCCCTGCCTTTTAGTTTTCTTTCTGGAGCTTAAAAGAGAGCAAAGTCTTTGCTGCTGTCAGATCTCTCTGCCTGGGCCTCTTGGTGGGAGGGAAGCAGATGGAGCCCCTGGTGGAAGGGATGTCTATGGGGCATGTCCTGGCTGGCTTCATCTCCAGGCTCCCTCCATGGAGGGAAGGGTGGAGGGACATCAGGTCCAGCAGCACTGGTGCCTGGTGTTGGAGTCTCTGATACCTGGCGCTGTTCTGTGACCATGATGTGACTGAAGCCAGCAGGCTGGCAAAAGCAGGCTCCTTTCTGTTTTGTGCAGGGTTAGCAGGAGCTGCATCTCCCCAGGCAGTGTCATGGCAGAGCCTGGGTGCCATGTCCCACTGCACAGCTCTCCTGGAGCAGGGGATGCTCCCTTGGAGCCTGTCCTGCCCCGTGGAGGTCGTGGGCAGACCTAAAGATGGACTGTTCACCCTTGCTGGAGCTCTGGAGCAGCCAGAGGGTTAGATGTCAGTTTTTATGTTGATGTTTAATCACACTGTGGTTTCAGTTACAAAAGTCGTATTAAAAAAAGGCAAACCAGAAGACCTTAGGTACAGTGCTTTGCTGTTCACATCTCCTTTGCGATGTGTTGCTATTTTGGGAAATGGAGCAAAGGTGGCTGCAGCTATTTATAGCAGGGGAAGGTGTGGATGTGAGTGCCTGCAGCCTGGGGTGAGCACAGGGCTGCCTGCCTGAGGCTGGTGAGGGTGTGCCCTGCCATCAGAGGTGGGTTTTTTCTGGTTTTCTGTGGATTTTCCATTTTATTTCAATTGCTGGCTTAATCCTGAATCAGATTTGAACTTAAGGGAATGTCAGCAGTAGTAAAAAGACAAAAAAAGAAATGTGTACAGCCTCGGCGTGTATTTTTTATGAATTGGTTCTCTTGAGATGAAAGCTTCATTACTGTGAAACAATGAGCCCACTGCACTTTCAGTAGTACAAATGGGTTTCATTTGTATTAGGAAGATACAAGCTTATTATTTTTAGTCTGCTCCTGTAGCACCAGGAATGTTTAATGTGATAATCAATATAATTGAGGAACTGAAAGTACAGAAAATTGCACCACTCTCAGGGGTGATCATGACTACAACTGTAGCACTGCTGGGAGGGCTGGGGGACGGGTGCGGGTGTAGGAAAATAGACTTGGATACTGAGTGTGGATGATCCCAGGACTCTCCCCTGTGTGATTCAGACAGACCTGGCCTGAGCACCCATCAAGAGGCTCAGGGCTGTGGGATGCACCTGGGGACAGCTCTGCTGAAAGAACATGGGGAAAAGGAGCTGCTGCCTTTTACCCTGAAACCCAGGGGTTTGGGGGGTCAGTGTCTCCTGGGATCTGGTGGGAAGGAAGACATGCAGGAGCAAGCCTGGCTGAAGGATTTGGCAGCAAATTTGTATGAGCAGGTCTTCACTGAGTGTTTGCAAACCTTGATAATTTCAGTTTGGCTTTTTTTCCTGGGAAATAGCAAAAGGCACACTTTTGACACCAAAATCCTCCTGCTGTATTCCCAGCTCCTCCTCCTAAACACAGGTTGATAAAGCTTCTCAGTTGAATGCTTCAGAGCTTTAAACATGGTGTTTCCTCTCCAGCCTGGTGCTTGGGAACTGTGAAACTGTTTTGTGAAGCTTTCCCTCCCCAAACCTCAGCTTGCAGCAGGCACCCACCATGAATATTTTCAGCCTGAGTTCTATAGAAAGCATAAGCAGTGGACTCACCTATAGCTGACAGGTCATCCAGTGGGTCACCTATAGCACTTTGGCCACTGGTCCCACAAGCCTGGCCACGTGCAGCTCTCACTCCAGTTTTGGGGAGCTGCTGGTAACCATGTATCAAATTCAACTGCTCCTGTGCCTCCAGGCACTTTCACTGCTAATTTTAGTCCCTCCATGACAGAGTGGGTTGTTTTTTTTCTGTTTGCTGGTGATTTACTGTGTTTGTTAGTCTGTAGAAGCAGTGATGGGGAGGAGAGCAGCTGGTGGGCTCTGCCCTGGCTGCTGCTCTCCAAGCAGGAGAGGAGCCTTGGTGCAGGGTGGCAGGTGGTGATTTCCAAGAAATGTCTGGGGTCCAGGGGAGAATGAATGTATTTTAGATGTAGCCTCCAAAGCTACTAAATTCAGAGCAAGCCTGAAAGAAGCGACAGCCTGCAAGGGTGCAGTCAGGTTTGTTTCCGGCCCTCTCTGTTTTAATTTGTTTCTCTTAGAGGAGGGAAATTTTCTCTGTTAGAAAAGTTGCCTTTTTCTAGTGGTTTTCTGATACATCACTGCTTGGTGCCTTCCCTTCTGGGGATTGCTGGTGGAGCTCCCTTCCAGCACCAGGATGGGCTGGAAGGGTCAGAGTCTGTGCCCAGTGCTGCCCCATGGCACGGGGCTCTCTGCCTCTGCCAGTCTTGCAAGACAACAACAGAGAAACCAGATTCAACCATTAAACTCCCTTTAGCATGTGCAATTATATTTGTGCTGTGAGATACATTGATGCCTGCTGCAATCAGAGGGTGCTTTGCTGAGGGCAATGGCTGAAGACAGAGCTGAAGGGATGGCTGCAGTGATGCCTTGGCTGTGGTGTTCACGCTTATAATGCAATTAATTACATTACAAAGCAATTATCAAAGTTTAAAATTCCAATAGCGTTTTGAAGGTGTGTATGCCTTCTTTTCTTATTTCTTTTATTGTACGAACTGCCTAATAAGTTACTGTTTTAAACATATTGAGGTGTTCTAGAAAGCTATTTGTGATCTTTGTTGAAAACCAAAGGCAATCCTGCCAGCTCCTTGCAGAATACTTGCTCCATTGCAAGCTGCTCTTCAGGCCTGATTCAGGTTTGCGGGTTTAATAAGATAAACCCTCTGAGCAATGTTTTTTGCTCAGTTTCTTAATTTTTGGCAGCACACCCTACAGCAGGGGCAGAGCACTTCAGTGTTCTCTATCACTGTGAAGCCATCAGCTTTTCCCTACTTGTCTAGCCACTCTGGGAGCAGCAGTCACTCTTGCAGTAGATTTTCACCCCAAATAACACATACATTATTCTCACAGCCTGTTCCTGGTGCTCTCCAGACAGGCTAGCTGAAGGGTTGGGAAGGGTGAACTTTCTCCATCAGCTGATAAAGAGCAAATTTGCTGTTGGTATATTGAGGTGGTGCCATGCTGGAGAGCAGGGTGCTGGGGCAGGGCTCTGGCCAGTTCCAGTCCAACCCAGGAGGGCCAAGAACTGAACTGGGACCTACTTGAGGAGATCATTCGGACAACCCCTTACCACTTAAAAATGGAGAGACTTTCTACAGAGAGGGTGATGTCCAGACCTGACAATTCAACACCTCCCAGGAGTACTACAGTCCCCTTAAACATTATGGTCAGACTTATTATCACACCACCTTTTTCCACGTGCAAAATGCGTATGAAACAGCATGAGTAATTTCCATAGTAACTATAATCATAATTTTCTTGTGTAGGGATTCAGATGCCAGATTGATGCATACTTGATAGCACCACGTACATATGTGTCCTTGCATAAAGTATAGACACATCTGGCAGCCAGCATTTTAATCCTGGGCTTCTACTGCCTGGCTTATGAGCACTTACAGAACCTTGATTACTCATGTGTAATACCTTTGCACTAGACACATGTTTCTGATGTCTTTAAGGTTATGTGGAATTCTATTTGCAATCCCTTTTATAAATAATAATACAAAACACTTGCTGCTAAATCTGGCTGTCAGCAAGCAAATGCCAGGAACTGAAATAATTATTACTATTATTTGCACCATTCCAAAATCCATTAATTTGCTTGTTGAGGCGTTAGGTAATGAATGCTTCTACAGCAAGGTCACAATTCCATTTTACATCAAATAACTATCTTTTCTCATGTATGATACATGAAGCATATTTCTTCCTTAGGGCACAATGTTTTATTAAAATTATTTTCCTTTGTTCTTTCTTACAGATTGTCTATTATGACTCTAAAGATTGCCTGCATGACATCTTTTTAAATTCAATGCATAATTATATAGACCAGAAATTCATCTAATGCTACATTAATAAACCTCTCATCATTTTCTTTGAACAGGGGGACACACTGCTATTATTTACCAGACAACACGGATTTAGTTAAGCTTTCTGGAATTTTGCAGTCACTGACACACATATTGGATATGGACAGAGCAATGATGGAAGTGAAGTGAAGGCAAATTGTTCAGTTCAAGCTAAAAGGACTAATGGAAGTAGTTAAAATAGTAAAGATATGAAAGCAAGAACTACTGAAATGAATATTTGAGATGGGAACTTGCAGGAAAGGTTCATTGCACCTGCAGACATGTGGAGCTGAGTGTCAGCCTGGGTTAATTTGCAAGGTGACAGATGTCTTGGGAATGAGCAAATGCTGAAGAAAGGAGCTGGTGTCCCTAGGCTGGGTCTGCTTATGGAGCTGAGCCACTTTCAGGTGTCCTTGGAGCATCACTGATTTATTGCAGCTGTGGCCTTGGTGCTTGTGCTTAAGGATGATTATGCAATCCTACACCTTTGGGTTTTAATCTTTGGTAATTCAGAAAACCTCAACCCCATCCTGGCAGCACAAATACAATTTTGATTGACCCTATACTGCTTAGTCTACTTCATCCACTTCAGCTGGTCTTGTCTCACCCCTGGATCTCCCTTTGAGCCAAATTTTCCCTTGACTGCTATAACCACCCTCTTGCTGGGCTTCTTGGTGTTCCTACCAGCCGCTATGTCCAGATGTCTCTGGTTCCATCACTCCTCCTCCACAAGCTGCTCCTGAATACCCACCCGTGCCCTGAGAGGTGATTTGACTCTGTGCTGTGAATGGAGGAGTCTCAAGATGTCCTCAACTGTTGTAGCATCCACTGTGCAAAGACAGAGCAGCAAAGTCATCCTCACACCCTGAACTTGGCTCTGAATCTGCAGGAGGTAAGTGCTGCTCTTCCTGTTTTGTAGATAGAAAACCTACTGGGTGGCAGATGTTAAGTGTTTGGCTCAAGGTCACAGCACGTATCTTTGGAATCACTTGATAAATGCTTCATTCTCAGTGAAGGATGTGCCTTGGGCTGTGATCTTATCCTATAACGAAAGCTGAGATGTGTTCCTCCTCTTTCATTCTAGTCTAGTGATATGTTTTGCTCACACTTACTATGTGCAAAATCATTAACTTTGCTTTCTGATATATGCTTTTAATTTCTTTATTCATAATGAGATCATTGCTGCGGAGACAGCAGTGAAATATGTGATACCGCTGGAATTTTTTTTGTAATTCAGTGTTAATTAACGTCCACTTCTTACACAACAGTAACAATAATGTGCCTAATCTTTCAGAGGCTGTTGTGGAAAACTTTGTTCTTTTCTAGTGGGCAAAAAGTGAGATTTGTATTTTAGTCTTTTGTTTAAAACAGCCTCTTAAGGGCTTTAAAGTATTGTAAGTAAGATCTAGTACCCTTGTTGTCCAACCCTGTGCCATGCAATTGGGATTCCAGTCAATCTACTCATCTTGTCACCACGTTTGCCAGTTGGTGCAGGGAAAGGCACCTCATTTCCACAGAGACCCTGATACACTTTTTGTTAGAACAACAGGTCTGTCTGCTCTTATTCCTCCTCTTCTAGCAGAGTTTTAGTTAAATGCATTGAAGTTAAAGAAACAAGCTGTGTTGCTGTGCTGAGACTGTGAATGATGTCAGTGTTAGGGCAGATTGTAGGAGGCAGGGGATTTGTGGAAGAGTTCAAAGCTATCCCTAGCTGTACCCTGCTGTCTGCTCCTGCCCAAAGCCACCAACTCATAATTTTCCATGCCACAAAGGGAGCTCTCTTGGACCTCTGTGGATCAGGCAATGGAGAGCTTCAGCTGCCTACCAGCCTGTGTGAAGGTACGTTTGCTGCACAGTGCTTCATGTCAAGGCTTACACCCTGCGTGCTTGGGATGGCATTCCCAAAACCTCTTGCCATGGCCCAGGTCAGAAACACCCTGTGTCTAAGGAGAGCCTGGGGATGGGATAGCCTCATGGTGTGGATGCTGTGCTGGAGGGGGCCTGCTCCTCATCTTGTCCCCACGGCCATCCCTGCTTTGCTGTAGGAGTCATGTGCATCTGAACTTGAACAGCAACCCTGCTGCCTGGACAGATGCAGCTGGGGAATCCCTCACCCTAGCAAGTGTCACCTCTGTTGCTTTTCAGTTTTCCAGCCCTGCTTTGCTCCAAGCTGGAGCTCACCCAGTGCTTGTGCAAAGCAGCAATCACAAAGCCAGATTCTGGGGAAGCTGTGGGTTGGGAATGTGGAGGTACTTTGAGCTCTTGTGCACTGGGCATGCCTGGGAGGCACTGTGCCTGGGCACTCTGCCCCTGCTCCTTTCCTGCCTCTGCACTGTCGCATAGGAAAGGAAATTGGAAGTGACAGTGATTGCCATTCCCCATCCTTGCTTGGCAGGGAGATACTGGTCGTTGTTACAGCCAAGCCTGCCATCTCCTGACCCAGCAGCATTGGTAGGAAAACTCAGAGGAAGGGATGTTGGATCCTGCTCCATCCTGCTTCACTAATCTCCCATCAGTAAAGTTTATTGCTTTTGTTTTTGTATCTAATTTGGAGCATATGTAGATTCTGGTCAAGAAAAATGAACAAAGAACACTAATTACTGCACCCTGAGGGCAGTGGCATCAGGCTCCTCATACTGCATTAAGCTTACTGGGAGCTAAATACAAACTCCAGTGGTAGCACAGGCTCTTTAGTAGTAGACCATCTCACGAATGTGCTTTGCAGAAAAGCCACTACTATAAACCTTCCTCTTTGCTATGCCCACTGACAAATGTAGCCCTGATTTAATATAATGCTGTATTTCTAAAGCTTCAATTTGCATCTGTGCTGAATTAATATGCAGAAGTTTATATGAAGAAATAAATTGCTAAAATTCCTAATGAATTTGGTTTTCAGGAGTGCCCTGTCTAATAAAAATAATATACATTAGCAGAGCTGGCAGGTTTTGACTGGGGCAATTTTTCATTGAGTCCAGTGTAGATGTTCTTTGATAAATCTTGATAGTGCTGTCACTCTTGGTCCTAAGGGCATGAATAGCCATTTAGCTCCCGAAACAGCAGAGCCATTCAGTGGATCCTGGGTTTTGGCATCATGCTCAAGTGTTTTCCAGTCTCTTCCATATTTTGACAATCTCTCTAATTCACTGACTTTTTTATAATGCAAGAAAGGCTCCTGCAATGTATCTCTTAACCTCTGCTGTTCAGACTCTTATGATGGATGCTGACTACTTTCATTGCAGGATGTGATCACTGCTGCAGTTTACCTGGCTGCAATATCAGAAGTGTAGATGGAGTTAAGGTTTTTCCTTGGAGCACCTGCATGGCTTGTTTTGTACCTTTAACTCAAAAGCTTTTGAGAGGGAGACTTCCTCTTTGGCTTTCACAGCCAGTTGTAGCTCTAGACCAAACAAGCATTAGAGATAAACCATGCTCTGTATTTTTTTGTGTAGTTGCTTACAGTGAATTCATTTATTATGGGGGATGTTGCTGCTTCCTGAGCCACTGCCACCTTGTTATGTATCTCCTGAGCATCACAGCCTGTCTTATCCAGACACCCATGGCCTGAGGCTGTGAGTTCACAGCTGTGACACTTGCTATCATGATGACAATGACCTTGTTTCCCTGGCTGGGCCTGAAGTTGACACTGTGTAACATGGGGTGTGTGCCCTGCAAGTGGGGCCAAGCAAGGAATTTAGGAGCAGTCAGCCTGTGCCTGGTACCTGAGACTACTGCTCCAGCTTCTTCCTTGTCATGTGCTGGGCAGGACTGGTGGATCTTAGTCCCACTGTGAGAGCCTCACAGTAGGAAATAGTGGGAACTTTTTTCTCTGTTTCTTCTTTTAAAGTATCTGTTGCTGATCTCTACATGTCAGCAAGCTCCAGTGTCTGCAGTAGAGACAATATCTTTGAGTTGGTTAGCATCTATGGAGATGTCAGCAGAAATAAACACAAGTAAGTGCCATACACTTTAGTGACACCTGTGTATCAGCTTTATCTAATACTGACCTTGTGAGAAGTCCTTGGGTGATGTGAACTGGCTCTTATTGCTAGCAGAGAAAATAAAGTTGAAGCAGTTTATACCAGCTGAGCACATGGTCATTATATCTAATGTTGTAAAAGCTGCTGTGGAAGCACAGGCTAAAATGGCTATTCATCTTTGATCCCTCAGCAATACCAGAGTCTCTAGTAATCTCTAAGATTAGGGTTATAGAGAGCTCAAATTTTATCTACAGCCTGCTAAACTCTGTTTACAAAATGTTTCAGTTCAAAGAGGAAAGTACTCCACATGCAATATTGTGGGGGTTCTCCACTCCTTCACAGTGCCTCTTTTGGGCTTTTAAGCATGTGCACCTGGCACCTTCATCCTGGGCTGCAGCAAGAGCAGTGTGACCAGCAGGTTGAGGGAGGGGATTTTCCCCCTTTACTCTGCTCTCAGGATTGGATATTAAAAGGAAATTCTTTGCTGTGAGGGTGGTGAGACACTGGCCCAGGTTGTCCAGAGAAGCTGTGGCTGCTCCTCCTTGGCAGAGTTCAAGGCCAGGTTGCATGAGGCTTGGGGCAACCTTGTCTGGTGGGAGGTGTCCCTGCCCATGGCAGGGGGTTGAAACTAGATGATCTTTAAAGTCCCTTCCAATCCAAACCATTCTATGATCTGCAGTGCTGTCTCCTTTACTCTGTGGTTTTATGCTCTTCTGTTGGTACTACTTTGACCTGGGATGTCCAACAGCCCTGAGCTCACTGGCAGTTTACATGCAGGAGGTTATAAACCTTGCTGTATTTCCAGGATGGGGCATGTCTTTAACACTTCTTTGTCCTTTCTGGAGCATTTACAAAATTTTTGAGCAGTATGACAGAAACACCTGGTTCACTAAGGTGGTGCGGGAGGGCTTGGGTTTGCTCCCTGCAGCTGGCAGGACTCTCAAGAGAGATTCTGTGGTTCTGCTGAGGCACAGTGGAAGAGAGCCAGGGTGTAACAGAGTTGGAAAGTAGCTCTGCAATGGAAGCTAGGAAACAGCTTAAAGAGGTTGTGTAGGCTAAGAAACCTAGATTTGGTCTATTGAGGTCAGTATCATCTATTGGGGATTAGGTAGGATCAAGTAATTAATGAAAAGGATAATTTATACCAGTTTTCTAATCTCTGCAGACAGAGTAGATGACACACTTCTGCTGTTGACCCTTCTATATATGTTTTTTGTGAAGAAGTGCAGGGGAGGGATGGGAAGGATGGGCAACAGACTGCAGAAGTTGTCACTAACATCTCCAGAGTGCTCTTCTCTGCTGGCCCAGCAACCCCTCTTCCTTGCAGATATTTGGTACTCCAAACTCAATGCCTATTCTGGCAGCCTCCCTGCAAGGGTAGGCCAGCTCCCTCTGAGTCTCTAAAGCACTGAGCAGTGCAACCTGTGTCTGTTCCACCATGCCACTGCTGGAGACATCATTGAGTGGTACAAGGCTCTGTTGCTTTATTTCAATAATTTGAAAGTAGCAGAAAAAGCTGCATCCTTGGGGATGCCCAACTCTGGTCTGAGCTGTGTGGCTTGGCATAATTGCCTCCACAGCTCACACAACCGAAGTGTTTGCATGGGCACTGGTGTGTGACATGGCTGGAGCTGCAGGCTGGCAGGTCCTGCTGCTCTGCTGAAAGGGATGAATTCTGAATAAACGGATAGCCCTGTTCCTGTTTTTTTTTTCTTGCAAGTTATAACCAGGAGCATGGAGGGAGGTATCTTAGAATATACTTCTAAATGACAATAAAACCCCCAGTTGCAGTCAAAGGTAAATTGACAAACCAAGGATTGTTTAGTGCAAAATTATCCACTCGATTCATGAAAAAATGCATTGGCTACCTTGTGAAAGCTGCCTCACATCAGGTGGATGTGCAGGTCTTGGCAAACTACAACTCCATTTGACATCTCCAGCAGTGGGGTTGAATGAGATCGGTGGAATTTTTCTGCTTTAAAGTACTCAAACTTTTCACAAAAATGGCTTAAATCAGTGCTGTAGTTTGGGCTGCAGATAGGAGGAGGACTTCTGAAACTGTCACTTTCTTTGTTTTAAAGGTCATAAAATACTGTTTCAATACTTTTAATATAAAATTTGACTCTCTGACTCTGTTTTGAAATAGTTTTCTAGTTTAAAAAAATTCCTTTAATTTTTAGAAAAGCTAGATTTTAAAATATTTAAAGAAGACTTGAATTGTGGATTCCATTATTTAAATGAAAAGTATCATTTTTGGGTCAACTGCAACTAAATTTTTCCCCTTTGACCTGCTTTGTCTATCAGACTGGAAACTCCATTATTTGTCCATCTCCACAAGAGATATTAGATACTCAGCAAGTGGCAATGCTGGTCTCTGAAAATGGGTGCTGCTTCTGCCAGTGCCCAGCCTGGACCTTGGGGTGGGAGAGTGCACAGGTGGGTTTGCCATAGGAAGAGTTTGCACCAGGGATTTCCCTGCTGGGTTTTGGGATGTAGAAGTGGTGTTTCAGCACACAACTGCATTGCTCTTCCTGACATAGCAGCTTTGATGCCAAAGTAGAGTCTGAGTGCTCTGATGCTTGCAGTTTCATTATGGATATCAAAGGTAGTTTCCCACAATGTTCTCACTTTTATTGCTGAATCCTGACACTCCAAATTACCTGACTGCAGTATCTGGAGTCATTTAGCCATGTGCAAGGGTGTTCCTGGATGTAGGTTGCTGAGCTGTGCCTCACCCTGCTCTGCAGGCTATGCCTACTGCCACTCTCCTGGCCCCCTGAGGCAAGGGTTTCCATCTACCCTCTCTGGCCCTTTGTTATGGGCACCTCCATGCTAAATTAAAGTTGTGGAAATGAGTAATTTTCTTTGTGCTTGTGTTCTTGCTTTGGCTGGAGGTTGCCAGTGCAGGGGCAGGCAGAGAGTAGGTGTTTGGATGCAGACTCCATGCCTGAGCTGCAGGGCTCAGGAGGGAGTGGGGTGCTGCCACCCACAGCTATGGGGAAGTGGAGGTCCCCTGGGGCCAAAACCCATTTGAACTGCTCCAGCCTCCAGGGAGAGATGGTCAGATTTGGAGGCAGCTTTGGTCCTGCTAGGAAAGGTTTTGCTGTGCTTCCCTCCCTGCTCCCATACCCATTTTGCACAACGTGGGGCACTCACCATCTCCTCTGCTCTGTATGTATTGTCTCTTTTAAACTTCTCTGGAAATTTGCATTTTACTCTGCCTCCAACATCAGAGGAATGGTGTACTCGCACACTTGGAAATCAGCAGCAGATTTGATTACACTGGCTTTGGCCTCTGCTAGGCAGCTCTTAGCCCTCTGCTGCAGTAGCTTGCTTTGAAATAATGTTATCAGATTAGCATAACCAAAGTGGGAATGGCTCCTAAAGCACTGGTAGAGATAAACCAGCATAATCAGATGCAACATGCCTGTTTTTTCTGGCACATGCAAGGAGAGGTGATAGATGGTCACCCCAGCAAAGGCAGATAGGAAATGCCTTGAGGTAAAGGAAAGAAAATAGGAAGCTATTTCCCACTGCCTGTAGAGCACTGCAATTTAAACTCTATATTACTGTCAGCCTATAGCATTTGGGAGCACTTATGATTCAGAACTGGTTTTATGTGCACCCATTTTTTGTCTTGAGTCATTTTACAGCTGTGTGATACTCCATTGAGGCTGCAGCCAGGTGAGGAAGCTGCCGGCAGGGCTGTGCTGGGGTATTGAACATGCAATGGAATCTCTTCCATCGAAGGTGGATTTCCACTTCAAATGTTTCTCCAGCAAGCCCTTTCCTCCCTTCTCCTCCTCACCTTATCCTCCCCAGAGTTAGCCTGAGTCACAAGGAGCCTCATGTTCCCTGCAAGACCTTTGCATCACTATGGCCTTGGTCTTCTAAAGCCTCGTGCATGTCCAGGTATGAGGGATGATGGTTCAAGGCATTTGCTGAGGATGGAGGGAGCTTGGCTCCCTGCTTGTGGGTTGTGTTCCCTGTGAGCACTGTGCACACCCCAGCCCAGGCAGCTGCTGCTGTGCTTGTAGGCTTGAGCACAGGCAGCAAAGGGAACCTAACAAGGACTGTTGTAGCTCAGCAGTGACTGACTGACTGTGTGGCTGTCTTTCTGCTTGGCAATTTGTCCTGGTCCCCTCCTCATTTGGAGAAGGCATTAATTTTGTTGTGGGAATAACCCTGAGAGAAAATTTGATCCCAGCATTGGGGATTTAAAGCCACTGAATCTGTGTGGTGCTTTATGTGCTGTTACTGCACTTCATGGTATCAGACCTTTACAGATGAGCAGGGCAGTCAGAGGCATATTCACTCTTCTCTTGCTATATTTTGTATGGGAAGGTACTGACTTGGAGTTGTTCTGGCCCTTGCTTCTGCCCAGTCTCTTGATACTACTGGGCCTTTCGCTCTGCTGAAAGCCCTGCCATTTGCAGCAAGAAAGCAGTTAGCTGAGGTAGAAACCTCTTGAATGGCTGTGGGAACTGCTCTGTGGTGGAGGACAGGATGGAGAGGCAACAGGGTGTGGGGAAGACTGTCCTGGTCTTGCCTGGAGGGGATAGGCAGCTGGCCAGAGTCTAGGGGGAATAGAAAGGAGAAGAACTAGAGAAGGATGAGGGAGAAACTGCAATATCCCCACTCACTGGATTCATAGGTCTGTGGTGGATTAGGATTGTCCTGAAGAGCTAATGTGGAGTTGGTGCTCCAGGAGTTCGTGCATTGATCTGTTTGGAAGCATTAACCTGAGGAATTTCTTGATCTACACTTGTTTTCATTCTAGCACATGTTCCCAGGGATTGATTATTTTGTTTTCTTGGGCTCTGAGTGTTGAATTAGATGGTTTTCTGGATGTACTAGTTCAACCCCAGCTTTTGTAAGGAGGCATCAGCTGGGATTTCACTGAATTTGACTTTGTTATTGAGATTCACTGGTGGTAAGTGGTAGGGTTTGACTGCATTTTCCTCAGCAGCCCTTGAAAGGGCAGAGAGCTGTTATCTGTAAGGCTCAACTGTGTTTTCATCCAAGTGCTGCAAGAAAGGGGGACCAAACCCAGCTATCACTGCAGAACAAGGTTGTGTGGCATGATGTGGGGCTGAATTCTTACCCTTACAAAACATGTTTGCCTCTCAACAGGTAAAGATGACACTGAAATGTCATATTCTTAGAAAAAGTAATGTGTATAGATACATACGATGTGCATAAATATATTTGTGTGTGTGTATTTTCTTCTCTGATTGCTGTGTTGTCCTCTGGCCTTAGAGGAATGAGTGGAACTTTAAATAAAGGGAAAGCCAGGTGGCCTTAGGCTGTACAGTTCTGGTGAAAAACTTTTGGGGAGAGAAGGAAGTCACAGGATATACCAGAGAGCTATGTGAAAGACTCCCCCATTACATCTGCTTGGTGATGGTGCTGCCCATCTTCTAGCTAACGTCATTTGGGTGCAACCACACCTGTCCCTCATTGTGGATCTTAGTGAGTGCCAAGTTCCTTTAATGAAAGGAGCAGGTATCTATGCCCAGATAATTAAGAGGCATTAATATAGTCTTGCTTCCCTTGTCTTCACATCTCCCAGGGACTCTTCAGATGCTTCTGCCTGCTGCTTGTCACTTAGCCCTGGTAGTCCCATGAGGGACAGTCTTGAATCACAGTAAGACTGCTCTAAAACCAGCTGTAAATGGAACCACTGCATAGTTGAAGAAATAAGTGACTTTGTCCTCTGTAAGCTTAGCACCTCTTTACCTGGAATCCATGAAGAGCTTGACATGTGGGGGTCAAGTCAGAGTCAGATAAAGTACAATTCACTTCAGTGGTGTTTTGTATGCAGGGCCTGAGCTCAGATGCCCTGTGTTACTGAAAGCTGATAACAAATAGATATGAAACACCTCTGAAATGTTAACTTACCCTGAAAAGCCTATTTCTTGAATGCTTCTAAGCAACACAAAGCTTCATCCTAGACAATCTGCTCACCTCTCTATTTTAATAATCAAGAAGCATAGCACAATGCTGGAAAGGATGTGACAAATATTTTCACATTCTCACAGGTCAGGAAAGAAGGAATGTTGCAGAACTTCAAGAAATCCCAGTTTCAGAGGACAGAGATTAAAAGACAGATGAAGAATCTGGGAGCAGTGGGGTCTTGGGCAGGAATGTGTCTCCCCGAGCTGCATGGCCCCATCTTTTCCCTATGGGCTGCAAGTGGCTGTGTAGGCTGTGTGCTTCCAGGGGATGTTTTGTTTTTGACCTGCATTGCAAGAACAGCCAGACAACCAGGTTTCTGTTGTGCCAACCTGTTTAACACAATAGGAACTTGCTCTCTCCACCTGCATTTTCCCTGTGCTCCTTCTGAAGTTGGGTTTGCTGCTGAACTCCTTCTGTGGGTACACTGTGACCCATTTCACTTCAAATGAACTAGGTTAGCTAAAGCAGTGTAAAATGTAGGTCTCTTGCTATTTTACCTTGCTTTGAGTGAAATCCATTGGATACAGAAGAGCAGTCACTCAGCTGATGTAAGTCAACGTACCTCCTTTGACTTTGATGGAGGCTTGCCTCTCCGTTCCAGCTGCAGCGCTCATCTGGCATCTGGTGCAATCTATCCTGTATGGTGCTGATTTTAATAGACTGATAAAACTATTATTCTCAAGGGGAGATGGAGGCTGGTAGCTGTGTATTTAGCAAAAATCTGCACCCATACAGATTTCATAATTATTTGCTTCAAAGATGTAAACACCACATTACCCAATTAAAGAAGTGTCCTTAATTTATCAGGCAATTAAAGTATTCATTGCCCTTTATCCCAGAGAGCTCCACCAGTGATATATAATCTGAACCTAAGTTAAAATGCTATAATAAATGAACAGTGATGCAATGTATCAAACATAATGAGAACATTAAGGCAATGAAGGGTGGTTTGTCAGGAATGGAGGATATAAAGGAGTTGGTGGAGCTAACTTAATTTCTGGAAATACCACTGCTCTTGAGGAGTGGGGCATGGAGAGGGGATGTCTGGGGAAGAAATCTCAGTACATTCCAGGGAAAACATACCCGTTACAAAGTTAGAGATGGAAAAGATTTGTCTTCCCAGTTGTTATTAATAAGCCTCTTGAGAGTGTCATGAGAAAGGGAAATGAGCAACTGAAAGAGGGATTAGAGCAGAAGTGTTACAGCTTAGCTCTGTGTCATAGCACAATATTGCTTCACACTTGTGTAATGAAAAATGTAAAAGCAAATGGGAGGGGGATGACCCCAAGGAAATGCTTTTGTTACCAATTCTAGACTGGATGTTTTGAAAAAAGAAAATTGACCCAGGAAGCTAGGAGTCCAAGTCACACTGGCTAGTAATCAGATTTGGACAGTTTGCTTCCCCTTTGAAAGTCTCAGTCCCTACTGTAAAAATGCCAGAGACTTGGTGGTCCCAAATCTCCTGACTGTGCTGTTACCTCTCCTGCTGGGAGCTGCTTCTGGTGGTACTTTGTGATGTGAAAGTGTACACAAAGGTGTGTAGGTAATGAAACAATACAGTTGGGATGTGTTGAACTGTGGATGAAGGAGGGATGATTGTTCCATCTTACTATTTTCAAATAATACCTGGAGATGGGGGCATGATTAAGGGCCATTATTACTGCTTTTGAAGAACTGTTCTTGAGCTGTTTAATTCTAGATATGAAAAAGGATGGGATGGAAGTGAATGAAGATACGAAAATTATGGCCTCACAGTTCCTCTTTCCAAGCTGTGAGGTTCAAATGTGTTGGCAAGTGATTTGCTTTAATGGGAAAACCCCAAAAGACACTTGTTCTCAGACCAGAGTTTGAGATGGGCTGCACAAATATTCACAGCTACTTTGACCGTGTGCGTGAACGCGGCCTGCTTTGAAAACAGGTTCCAACTACAGTGCTTTTAGTGGGTGTATCTTTGATCTTTTTACGGTGACACCCATTATCTGCCAGTTTAGGAAAGAATTACTCTGTTCAAGGCACTATTCTATGCTTGCTGGTTTATTTATAAGCCTTTGCAGACCTGTATGATACCTGTGGGGACTGTGATCAGTGATACTGGAGTCTTAGCACAGCACCTTACATCAAAAGAAGCTAACCGACCGAAAGGCATGTCATGGAGTCCACCACATGCAGTAAAGACAAGGACATGGGCTCTGTTCCTGCCTCGGTTACTGATTTGCTCCCTAATCTTGAATGTTTTGTGCTATTATTATTTTCCTTTGCTTATTAGGTCTCTTGTGAACTCTCTGGAGAACGAACAGCTGCTTGCTGCAGGATTGCATTGTGCTTAGTGCTGTTACTATATGGCAACTTGTAACAATAGCAGGGAGGTATGTTGGATAGTGAGCTTTATATTAACTAATTTGGAGTGGATTATATGGGCTAGAACAGTGTAATTGAATGCAGGGCTCATTTTTCCCTACCACTTGTTAATGTATATGCACTAACTCAATTTATTTATACTGCTGTGCATGTGATGCAAAGGAGAATCAGTCGCCTGTTACAAACTCCCCAAAGACCTATAGGGCTAGGAGCTACTCTTTACTACAGATCAGAAAGCTTTTGTAGTTGATGTTAGTCTCTGGAAGAAGCTACTTCCAGATGTAAAGCAGCTCTGCCATCCTAGCTTGCACAGCAGCATCTGTGCTGGAGCACTGTGCTACGTCCCTCCCTGGAGCAATAGGCTGAGGAGCTGGATGCTTCTTAGCAATCCCCTGTCCTAGTTTAAAGAATAACCATATCTATAGGGATAAAATACTTTGGTTTGTCAGGTCACTTCAGAATCAACACTTTCACTGGACAAAACTTGAGGACAAAAGAATACACGTAAATTCAAGCATGAGTCACAAAACCAACAGCAAAATATGCTTTTAATACGAAACTTCATAGAAATAACTTTCTGTTGATTTAACTCAACCAGCTTTTAGTTCTTTGTAGGTTAAAGCAGACATCTCCCTCTCTTGGCTTCAGAAAGGCACACAGAAAAAGCGATATTAGTGTCTGCCATTAGGAACCTGCATGTCCTTGTCTTTCTCTCTTGCCTTTTGCACCTGGTTCCTTTCTTTTTGCAAATGAGCTTTTGGATGCTGTTCAGCCCGATGGGGGACTACAGCTGTTGTTTCCCTCCTCATCATTCTGGTCATTTGGCTGACATTTCTACTCTGTACCTCAACTTTCCCGTTCCTGGATTCAGTCTGCTTTTCTTTGCACCCTTTTGAAGGCAGAGCAGTGAGACCTTTTGTATTGTTATGAGATTAAAAAAAATACCTAGACTTTTTAGAAGAGTCATAACTATTTTATCTTTACTTAAGATGCTTAAACAAGAAATAGCTTGTGTTTTACTGATGCTCCACCTCACTGTGGGGTTATAGGGATTGCTGAAGATCCCTCTGCAGCTAGATACTGTTATTTGCTTTGTACAACTGCTATTGCTTGGCATAAAACTTAGAAGAAGACTTGAACCAAAGCCAAACACCCAGTATCCTGTCCTCAGAAAATCAGGAAAAACTCAGCTCTACATTTGCTGTGAAACTATTTGATTTGTGACGAATTTCTGGGGAAAACAAACAAAAAAGTGCTGCCTTGCAGAAAAGACAAGAATTTCAGTAGCTTACAAGAGAAGTGTTCTTCTTGGTGACTGCCTGAATCCTCCTCATGTCATTTAATTTATGTTAATTAAATGCTGATGGAATCTGAATGAGCATATTGATGGAAGACGTATTTGAGATACTGTTATTAATTCATCATTCAGTAGCTAGTGCGTGAAATAATACATTCCTGGGCTCTGATTTAGGACATTTCATTTCTGGTATTACAAAGATGTCTCTTTCCTACAGAATTAACCCTTTAATCTACTGTAAAAAAACGCCAAAACAATACAAACAAGCAGGAAAACAACCTCAACAAAAAACTTATTGGAAGCAGCCTGGTTGAACAATTCTGGCATGCTAATTATTTATGCACCTTCAGAACTATAGCACGTACTGATCACAGTTCCCCAGGCAAACGAACAATAAAACACCAACTTAAAAACAGTTGTAACATTCAAGTATGAAGGAAAACTTCTAAAATCAACAGTATGTTTTTTATTGCACCCCAGGCTTAAATTTTGGGGAGTGTAAGGACATGGCAACCTTTCTGGAAGCTCATCAAATATCCATTTTGTACCTAAACCACCTACACTGGTAGTGACCTGTGGCCAGGACTCCGCATCCTCCATACAGCTGAGGCTGGTGGCAAACTTGACCTTATGTCAAGGTGATATTGGGGCACTGGTTGTGTCATCTTGATGCAGATGGCCTGGTGCTGTCCCAGTAGGCTGGGGTCATGGATGGTCCCTGTCCCTGCTGAGGCTCTCCTGCCAAGGTTTCTGCTAGCACTAGGGCTTGGAGGTTAGCCTTGGCTGACCCTGAACTGCCACCAAAGTGAGTTCAGCAGCTGAAAGCATGGAAAAGGGACAACCTTGCCTCAGCTGTTGGCTTATCACCTTTCTTGCACAATGGTGTAATTATAAGTAGTAGAGCTAGGTGAGCTTGAAGAGCATCCCAGACAGTGTGTCCCTGCTGTAGGTGTTTGACAAAGCAGAGCACAAAAGGGAAGATGGTCTGGGTATTCGAGACCCTCAGCTAAAGCTGAAACAGGAAGCAGACACTATAAGACAGTAGAATGGGATGGTTTGGAGAACAAAAAACTAAGGAAGAGTGGTAATGATAGTCCAATATAAACATAAAACTTGGCCAGTGAGTAATTTATAAGTTCATTTGGAGAGTAAACAATGCCCAGAAACTTAACTGCTTCCACTATCCTGAGCTTTACTAGAAAGAGGGAGGCAGTCTGATCTCCAAAGGTTACTGCTCTTCACTAAAGATTCTCTCCAACCTGCATCACCTGTTATCCTTAGTGTCACTGGGAGGAAGGACTGACACATGCACCCTGAGATTCCTTCAGCTGAGGGACAGGGGAGGTCTAACCTCAAATCCAGGAAGATGCTGGTGGGAAGCTATGACATACAATTCCCACTGACTTTCTAGTGTCTCTAAAAGAGCCTTGCTGCTTTTGTGGGGCCATGTGAAACTGGTTCCTGATTTGTCTGCAAAGGTTTTAAGGTGTTGACCCGAGGATTACAACTTTCTCCCCTCTATAAGTGTCATTGTTTCAGGAGGTGGGGAAGTGTGGCTGTTGACAAGTGTTACGTTAATGCATGAGGATGTTCATGCTTTCCCCATCACTGCATCGAGCCCTGGGGATGAGTTCAGAAAGGATGGAGAAATCTAATGATGAGCCTCTCTGAGACAATTACAAATGTAATGGGGGATGGAATGAGGTAAACAATGAAAATCAAGGTGAAATTTCCTGACTGACTGAAGCTGAACTAACTGTGGGCACTGCTGAAAGAAGCTGTCCCATTGTCTATTTCGAGGTGTGCAGGTTTTGTCACTTATTTCACCCAGTGCCATCAAGTGGATGGCAAGCTGAGTTGTTTTTAGAACTATTGGGTCAGTTTCCAGGTGGACCAGTGAGCTAAAGTCAGTGGAAGATTTCTGCTCCTGCTTAAGATGGAACACAGCTGCAGCATTGCTAAATTGTGCTGCACTATTGAAGTACAATGTAGTAACTGATAATGCTGTAGGTTGGCTACATGGGCATATGTGACAATTATGCTCTTCCTCTGTAGTGGAGAAATGTTGGCTTTGCAACATTTGTAAGCAACTGGAAGTATTGAATATTAGGTTTTAGCTTCCAGGGACCTTTATATTGCACCATTAAGAGAGAAATTAAGGTCTGGGGAGTGGTTTCTTTGAGCATCTGTGTGGAAAGGACAGAGGTGTTCCAGATTGCAAACCGTCACTTTCCCTCTCTGCTCCCCAAGACTAAACAGCCCCAGAGTCATTCTGCATTTCATTCATAACCATTCAGGCTGGTGAATTCTTTTATTTAAATGTAATTCCTGCAGCTTCTCAAATGGTAGCTGGAAACCTTTCCTTGTGACTCCACCAGATCACTTTGAAAAAGGTGCTTTTAGCCTATTGTGTTTTGCTATGGAGATTGTTATTCAAGTAGGTATGAAAGGGGTTTGAAAACAGTTTGCATATTTCTATAGAGCATGGAGAGGAGGCTGTTTAATTCACAGTTAAGGCTGTGCTTGGGGAAGGCTCTGACTATCTCAGAGGTGTCTATGTATAACCTGCTTTTTAGCTGCTTTCTGCTAATGATGGTGTCTGGCCCAGCTATTAGCAGTTGTAATACATGGATGGGTCTATGTAAGAGGCACAAAGCTGAAAATACTCAAATTGCTCTTTGCCCCCGAACCATTTGAATTGCTGGAGGATTGACTGGAAAAGGTTCAGGAGACATGGCCAGGAGCTACCTTCATTCCATGATGGTTGCACTGATGGATATGGGCATCTCTATAGCCTGCAAACCTGTGCTTTCCCTCCCTAGCTATCATTCTTTAGCATTAAGAGGTTTTCATGACAGTAAGGCTTGTGAATATTGCTTGCTAGGGCTGGTATTTGCCTTTGTTTTTGGCTTCTTCACATCCCAGGGTTGGGGCATGGTACATGATCAGAAGCTGTGCAGTCTGTATAGTCTTGTTTAGCTTCTGCATTACATTCACGCCCTCCTCGGTTTTGCGTTGCTGTGATTTTATGTACATCCACTTGTCTGGGGACTTGTCATCTTATTTGTAATCTATTGTTTTAATTATTTTCTGTGAAGGTGCCCAAAGACCTTGGGGTATTGAGACATAAATGCATTGTTTATTCATTAATTATTCATTATTGCTAACTACTTGCTGTAATGTATGTGTCTGCAGTAACTTGCCTGGGTGAACCCTCTCCCATGGATAAGGGGGTAGCTGCTTTATTTGCCAACTCTTCTTTGGTCAAGGGTAAGATTGCTAAAAGAATTGGGGGGGGGGGGATAGCTACATCTGTCTAATAACTCTTTTTCTGATGTGAATCTCTAAGACCTGACCTAAAAATTATCAGATAGAATATAGGCTGTCTAAGCAGTGTCTGAGGGTCATAACCTATTGCTGATTTGTCCCAGAATTGCCAGGTGAGGGATTTACCAGGTGGATAAAAGGGCTTTAGTTGCCCTGCTTATCACTGACTCTTCACACTTCAGAAATGTCTCCTTCCTCTGCAGCTTCACCTAGGTCTGAAACTACTCCAGTTACCACTGCAGTTTGGTGCACAGGTGGTCAGTCATCTTCCCTGCATTTTGTTTGAAATACAGAAATAAACACAGAAATGTTAAAAATAGAAATAACCCTGAGCTGAAATAATTTCCCCTTCCTGGCTGACTGCCTCGCATACCAGACTTCAGTTATATTTCAGCTGAGACTGCTGAGGCTGGAGCTACCCAGTGTGAACTCAGTGATGCTGTGCTCAGAGAGATGCTTGGTCCCAGTTCTTTGTGGGCTTTTACTCATTTCTTGTTCCTTTGTGATCCAATTTCCACCATTTCCCTGCACTGATTGCTATAGAAGAGGGCCTGCAGGTGCCATCCTGCCTGGTTTCCACAGCAGATGCATGTTCTGGGCCAAACCACAGTGACTCCAGCCTGCCTTCACAGAATCACAGAATGTTAGGAGTTGGAAGGAATCTCAGAAGAGCATCTAGTCAAAACTTGGGTAGCTCTGGTCCTGGTGGGGGCTGTGATCTTCTGCCAGGCCCACCACTGCATGTAGCTGTGGGTCAAGCAGGATGACACATGCTGCAGTTGATGCTTTGGAGCTGGTTACATCCAAGTCCAAGTGACAGCTTTAGAAAAGGTCATTTGAAACCTCAGGGAAGTTTTAACAGTCAATAGGAGACCTATTTTGGTGTTGGTTTTTTTTTAAAAATACTTGCTGAACTTCTTTACCTTGAGGGGAAACCTCTTAATTAGTTAATTCATTGGTAGGGGTGTCAGAGAGGTCAAAATTTCTTCAGGTAGATTGATGAGACCAGATTTCTGGCGATGGGAAGACAGACTGGAGGAATCAGAGGTTGGCGAGAGCTGTGTGCAATATCTAGTGACAGAGTTTTGTCCTCCCAAAAGAGTGTCTCTTCAGGGACCACTGCAGCAACCCAAATTTGAGTGTGCACTTCTGAAAATGAAGCTCCCACACACAGGAAAATCAACTCAGGCTGCCAGGCACTGTCATGAGTAGCAGGTCCTCTGAGACTGTCGGGACACTTAGTGTCTTGAGATCACTTCTGGGAGCTCAGAGACTTAGAGGAAAACCTCTCTGGCTTCATAGTCTCATCAAACCCCTCCTGGGACATTGTGGTTACCACAACTGTCTGCTCAAGAAATTTTTGCATCTGCTTGATTAGTGTGTTGAATTGCTATAGTAATCAAGGAAATGAAGTCTTTAGCACTACGGACAGATTTGCTGACAGTCCTGGAGAGTGCAGAGAGGAAGCTTGGGTAAAAATTCCTGGCACTGGAAGGGTAAATGGAGTGCTCAGCATTGCTGTCAGCTGTTTAATGGAAGACAGCTCAATCACTGGCAGGATCAATCCCTATAGATTGAGCCTATGGCTATTATCAACATTTCTGATGTCCTTGATGCTTGTAAATTTAACTCCACCTTTCATTAATTTTAAATGAAAGGCATAGCAGTGCTGCAGACCAAGAAAACCAAATGCTTTCCTACCATGTTTTTTTTGAGTACACTTCTGTATGAAATTTAGCTTCTGACTGTTGTCTGCATGGGTTTGTAGCTCAAGCTTGTACCTCTCTTCACTCCCTGCTGTGGCTGAGCTCAGTCACAGCGCGATACAGCTGGAATGTATCTCTCTGCCCCTCCATAATTATGAAATCCACTTTGTAAATGCTTTAAAGAAAATGTTTTTGGGAGAGCACAGCCCATTACACACAATTGTGAGTGTCTCTAGCGGAATTGCATATATTAAATAGTCAGTGTCTTGGATGTTTTGCAGGGTGATTTTCCTCCTGTTGCTCTCTGCAGTACTCCCAGTGCTCCTGCCACCCTTGGAGTTGTGTGAAAGTTGGACTCTTGTGTTTTAAGTCTCTTGTGATCTACAAGGAGAGATCTAGAAAGCAAGGTGGAAAAGTGCTAAAAAAGTGATTATCAGCACCTTTGCACTTGCTGACAGCTTTGGAGCTGTGCTGCTCAGCTACTACCTCTATTTGAGAAGACCATGAGAAGGGGCATCTGTGACCCACCCCAAAGCCACCAGGGCAGCGGCCGAAGGAGATGGTCTGGAGATGGGGGGTGAGGAATGACAGAATAAGCCTGACTAATGCAAGCTCCAAATTTGGCCATAGGCACACAGTATTTTTAGCTTTCACACTCTCCCTGACACTTAGGTGTTAACTTCACAGCACCCGGGTCTGTTTGCCTACAACTGTCTGTCTCGCACAGCCCTGCTGCCTGCTCCACGTCAAACCCAGGCACGAAGCCAATGACTAGAAGCATTGGATATGGCAGTAATGGGAGCATCCTATGCCAAAACCACCTCCTAGGCCTGGGTTAATAGAATATTGTTCAAATGCTTGCTCAGTTTAACAAAAAAAACGAAATGTTAACATGTCCTGACAACTGAAGGCCTTAGAGTGTAATTGTGCAGAGGCTAAAATTGAGCAGAAAGTGATAAACCCTGAGAGTGTCTCAGCATTTATGGGAACGAATGCCCCATACGTTATCATCGGACATTATCATATAAATTATCACCTTTTCTATACCTCCCAATTGCACTATCATCTTCCATAAGGCTGGTCCTTGCCATGCAAGAAGCAGTGAGGAACCCGGTGCTTCACACTGCTTTTCATACAATAAAAGTGCAACATTATTCTGACAGCCGTTCTGTTTGGTGCGCGGGTGCCTGGAGCACATCCAAAGCAGTCCACCCCGCACCTGCGAGACAAGCAGAGCTAATCTGACACTGCATCTGCCTACTCTGCCCGATGCTCCTCATAAATAAAGAAACAGTTCAGACCGACATCTGTAGAAATTGGATTTTACAAGCCTCGCTGCCACATATATTTCAATCTTTGCTCAAAGGACAGAGAAAGAAACAGAAGATTGAAAGAATCCTACCTTTGACGCATGGTTGCCATAGCGAAACCAAACTTCTTCCATGCAAAGGATGTGAAAAGGTAAAAGTTTGTGCTTAAAGCAAGTAGGTTCATTATAGGGGAAAAAAAAGAGGGAAGAGCCGCAGGGAAGGAAAACACTCCTTCAGAAATTTCATCATGGATCATGTGAGACGAAGAAGCCATTGAAAAAGGCTTTAACACGTTTCAATTATGTTGCTTTCAACAGGTCTCGCCAAAGTCTGAAACCACAAGCTTTCAGGCAAATGTGATAATGATGGAAATGGAGCTCACAAATGCAAATGACGGAGACTGGATCTGATGTGGGAAGTTTGCTTGAGGTTTTGCTTGAGGTTGTTTCGAAAAACAGCATTTCTCTCCAAATCCTCCCTGTCTTAGTCTGTCAAGAAGATATATACACGTATACTGGATGTGTTCAACACTAGAACAGCAGCAGATATATAACTTTATTCATCAGTGATATATCTGTATATATATATAAAGAAGTGTGTAGATGAATACCTGCAGGTTTAACACAAACCCTTGTTGCTGTAGTATGTTGCTGCCTGTTGCAATCTTCTAGTGAGCAAAGATAGAGTCTGGAAAGCTAACAGCTCTTTGTCAACAGGCTTGCTTCAAATGTGTAATTGGTACCAAGTTGTGGCTACAGAAGCTAGCAAAACATGTAACTGATGATCAGAAAGCAGCATTTACCAGAGCAAAAGAGTTTTCTCCCTGGTTTTGTAGACTCTGTTAGTTTAACTGAACATGTAGATTAGATGAGTGCTGCAGCAGCTCACAGCTCCCTTACTCTCTGACTGCTTACAACACTACTCACATTTCCTCCTGTCTGCTTCTCACAGCTATTTTGATCCCAGGCATATCTTGCAAACACCTAGAAGGTTTGCAAATAGGCATCACCCTGTCTCCAGCCAGGAGGGCTGTTTGTTTTCTTTGCTTGACATGAGAGCACTGGGGTGTGGGAAGTGAGCTGCAAGGATGCTGAGTGGTGATGTTCAGGGATTCTTCTGTTAGAAAAGCAAAACAGGACCCATCCTGGTCTTTCCCCTGGATGAATGCAGTTTTTATCCAGTCTTTTCATTTGTCACAATATGCATATGAAGCTGTCCTCCCTTGACCTGTGATAACTGGTCTGTGAAGATCATGCACCACTTGCAGTGATTACAAGGTTGCTTTATCCAGCATGGGGCAGATCCTGAGGCTTGTACTCAGATTTTTCTCAGCCATTATTTTAAGTCAAAGATCTCCTTTAGACAAACCATCTATACTTATTGCTGAGCTAATGCTTACCCCATTTCCCCAGCAACCATCTCGTTTCCAGGTTCTCTGCTTTCACCTCGCAGAGTGTGCTTGGCTCAAGACCTTATTTTGCATTAGATGAGCTCAGAGGAGGCCAAGGTGAGATGCTGGGATTTGACCTGACTCTACATGAAGTCAATGCAACTCTTCTCTTTCTCATCTTATTCATTTAATATGCATCAGGGCAGGGTTTTCCAGATGGGGATGATGTTTGCAGTAGTGCTATGGTGCTGTAAATAAACATCAAAGCCTACTGTGCCTATAGAAAATAATTTTGCCCCAGTGAGCTTGCTGTGCAGGGCAAGGGTAGCTGCAGCACGTTGGGAAAAGACACTGAGGCTAAGGACCCAGAGATAAGAATAATAAGCAAGAAACTGCTTCACACATACCTAGGAAGTTTCTGATCAAAAGCAACACATTTTTTTAGATTATGGAAATTATTTATGAAGAGTATCTGGGGATTTTTAACTGGTTCAAATGAAAGGAGCTCGTCCTCCCCTCCCTGCAATTTGTCAGTCTTCAACTTCCCACCTCCTGGTTGCACAACTCAAAACTGGGCTTTTATCTGAGGAAATGAAAATTAGTGAAAAATATTTTTATAGAAGCAATCTGATCCCTGAGACTGGGGGGAAAAACATTACAGCTGCTGTATTTAATATAATTTAAAAGCTGATTACCCTGCATGTGGAATAAGTACTTTTTATAAGGCTTTCTACTATGTATGGTATGCAACCTAATTCGTATTAACGGCTCCTGAGGAGCCATCATAGTTTATCAAGAAAGTAATATGCATTTTAAAAGCACTCAAATAGAGATTTACATGATAAACCTTAATGACTCCAGAATGCGTTATTAGCTATCGTACACTCCCAGAAGCAGTCACTCACTTCTGGTAAATTAGATAATTCAACAAGCCCATGAAAAACTTCAGATCAGTGTTAAGCTGTTGTTCAGCCACTCTCTAGGATTTATTTTATGCATTAAGGTCCACTTTCCACCTCAGCCTTTGTATGGCAAGTGGCTATTTCATGCATAGGAACATTGCTATGATCCCTTCTAAAGAAAAACACCTGTTAAGCTTTAAAGTTCACGATTTATCTTATAATGGCCTTATATATCTGGCCATATTTCCCTGCAATTGTCCTGTCAGGCAGATGCTAAGTAAGATATCAGTATAAACCAGTTTCACAATATCTGTGAAATATGGCTGGAAGATAACGTTGCTGAGATGATGTTTTTAAATCATGGCAAAAGGCAGACAGTAAATTGATAGCTTCCATAAAGCTGATGAAAAAATTAATACCATGGAGAGGTGGGGCTAGGAACAGCATTTCCCCCAGCAAGATGAGATCAAAGCAACTGAAAATGAAAATGCAATGATTCTTAATTGTGCTGAAGATTAAGACCCCCATGACACAAAGATTCACATGGAACAAGAATAAACACATCTTGGGGAATAAATAGGTCCTCCAAGTAAAAGGATTAACTGACCTTTCTCTGCCCTAGTGCAGATAATTTTTCTTTGAATGTAATTCTTAGTGAGAAATGTCTTTAAAAATGAGTGATTTACATTTTTTCCCCACTGAATTCTGAACTGACATTTTCATGCTACCAACTCTGTTTTTTTGCTATTCTGTATTTGCAATTATTCTTATGGGGGTATAAGGGACTTGCTTTGTGCTGTGGCTGCTGTTGTGAGCTGGTCAGCCCCCTGGCATTGTCTGGGCATGAAAGACTGCCAGCCCAAAAACATGAGGAAAGATTTAACTGCCTAGACCCATTCTCTGCATCAGCATGCAGCCTAGGAGATTTTATATATGTTTTTTTTTTGTCCTTAGACTTGCTTCCCCCATGGTCTTGAGCTCTTGTGGTTTTACATTTTCTCTGCATCTTTGGAGGAAAGCTCTCTGGAGCAAAGGTTTGGGAGACTGCAAATGTTTGCATATTCCAATACTTTCTAGAGAGAATGAATAAGAGTGGAAAAGCAGGTTTTAAATGCACTATACTTTTTAGACACTTAGATACCAGAGGGCCTCAGTCAGCTGGAGAATACTCTGCTAACAGCTGGTGAGGCAAATTGTTCTGAAAGATTAAACACCTTAACTTATCTTGAGTGGCACAATAAATGTCCATCTACTTTTGTGGGGCATGTGTTGCAAAAGATCAGCTGCTCGCTGTGCTCAGGGGAAGGACGTGAAGAAGGAAAATGGGATCGAAAGGGAGAAGGATAATTTTACTTAACTGATCTGCTTTTTACCCCTGCCTCTGCCTGACAAAATAGTGCAGAAAAGTGCACGTAAAGGTGTATTACGGCTGACTGGGGCAAAGCAGGAGCTGGCAGAAGACCCGGCTGGCTGCATCAGAGATGACCAGCGAGTGCACAGCAGTAGGAGTATGGCATTACCCAGAAGTCGTTATCTGCTGGACTGCAGAGTAATTACTATGGCAAAATCACATAGAGCTGGTTAGTGCAGAAGTGATTAGTGTTGTGCACTGATTGCTCCTTGCTTGGGCTCAATCACAAATGGGCTGGCCAGAGTGTGAGCAGGGGTGGCCAGGCCAGCACTGCAGGCACCTGCTCCGCAGCGGGGGAACCCTCAGCCAGCCATTGCTGCTGTGGGAGCATCCTGCCTGGATGCCCAACAGTGCAGGAGAAGCTGGAAAAGGCTGCCTGGGGCTTTTCTGGGGACTTGCTTGGGTGATTTGTTGTTTTTAAAGGGCTGCATAGCAGGGGCTGAAGGAGCCAGGGTCAGGTTGCTCCCCTCAAAGAAGGGGATTGTGGCATCTTTGTTCTTTCAAAGAAAAAAAAGCAACTTTTTTGGAGTTCTGTGTATCTCGTAGGACAGTGATAACTGAGTTACTGCCTTTGCAGCCCCTCTGCCTGGGCTGCTTTCTGGCCACGCACAAGTTCACTGCTGTGGGAACTTTGCTGCAGGGGAGGAAAGAGCCCTGGCTCATTACCTGTTTATAAAAAAAACAAAATATCCATGAATGCAAGTGTAAATCTGAAAAACTGGGCTGCCTCCAATTGGGCTGCAGCTGCCATTTGGGTAAATGACATGCAGTTTTGTCTCATGCTGGTGAGTGGAAAAGAGGAGGTTTGGGAAGTACCACACTCTCCCAGGTCTGTGCAACCTGGCTGGAAGCAGTGCTGGCCTTCCCTTGGACTGAGTGTCCCTGAAATACCATGGTCCTGCCTCAGTTCTTGCTTTAGAACCCCTTTCATCAGTTCATCAGAGCAGACAGGGTCAAAGGCCACACTTAATTTACATCTCATCCCTTCAAGGTGTGTCTCTAATGAGGTACCTAAGAGAAAGCATATTCATTGTGTTGGCTGTACTCTTTCCCTTTCTTCCCCTTTCTTGTCTCCTGAGCTCTGTGGCAGCCTGGCTGTGGGGTTGAGGAAGCCTCCTCCTGGCCAAGACCGTGGGAGGCAGCAGAGAGGGCAAAGGATGATTTGGGATATTTGGGGGTGGCTGGAGGAGGAGTGGTAGAGACAGGTAATGGGTGAGTGCAAATGGGAAAAATGACTTGCACCCTGGGGTATTTTCCCTTAGCAACTGAGAGAGGAAGGGGAGGTGAGTCTCCCACTGATGTTTCTCTGTTGAGTAGCTACTCAAGAAAATGAAAAACAGATTCTGGACTCATCCTCCTGTCCCTTGCTCCAAGTGTCTCACTAATAGCTGCCTGGGATGGATTTCTAGCTGTGTTAATTATCTCTAATTTGCTGCAGCTTTTTGGCTAGCCTCACCTCTCCCTAGGAGGTGATGATCCTAATGGGAACAGGGGTGACCTGATCCAAGGCCAGGGAGCTGGTCTTGCTGCCCATGGCCAGACACTCCGTACACATCTTTCCCCTTCTGAAGAGCTTTAAGCATTTCAGTATCTTTGGGTACTTGAGAGAAAATAAATCTTTTAGCTCCCACTAGTTTGATAATAACCTTAAAAATAAGAATATAAAAATGATTTTTCCGTGTGGGTTTCTTGTCACATATTTCCTTCAGGTGTCTGTTTCTGTGGATCTCAATCAGAGCATTATATGAGTTTCTGGGAGCTGTAACGGGAAAATGAACCTTGAAAAGGGAGTTTAAAGCGTTCTTATAAAGACACAATGAAGTTTTCCTTCCCTCCTATCCTGAAGCTAGACTTTGCTTTGTGTGCTGGAAAAGAAAGCTGGTTAAGAGCTTTAGGTGTGTTTGGTATCTGTTTGCACAAAATCTAGGGCTTAGCTGTGATGAGATAAAAGCAAATCTGGCTTTATTGTTTCTCGTCCTCATTTAAGTCATCACAGAAAGAGCAGCCGTAGCCCTGATGCTCAGATGTGGTCCTTTCACATTTGGTTTTCGTTCCTACTAGCGTAAGTCAGACTTTGAAATGAATTTTCTGCAAATTTGTTTGTATGAAGTTTAGCACAAAGCAAATTCAAAACTTGGCATGGCAACAGTGCAGGGGAAACCATTCAGAAATCCAGAGAAATAAGTCTGGCAGCATTTCAGTTATTTACCTTGATCTAAAAATCTTGCTTGTGAATACTGGGACTAGCCAAAAATATGCTGAGCTCCTCTCCATTCTCCTCCTTGATTAACCTGGCAGTACTCATTAACTGACAAACCTGTGGCTCTTGTAATATCCTCTAATGGCCATCACAAAAAATTGTGCTAATTAAGTAGGTAAGCAAACAGTTCGGTGTGGGAGTGCGATTCCTGAGATGGAGTGGACATGTCTGTGGGTAATGGGAAAGCTTTGAGTAATAATATTTAGTACTAATAAATTAGATTTTTGGAATGGCCATAAAAATTCATGCTTCAAGGCTTAAAGTTAATCTCTGTCAGGATAAGACCTTCATTGGCATAGATTATCCTGCATTTACCAATTAAGGAATTTTTGCATCTTCCTCGGAAGACCACTGCTGGCTGGCTTTGAAGACGGGATTGTGTCCCAGCAGAGCATTTGTCTTACTGAGGTGGCAGCTCTCACACCAGGTGCACGGACCCAGGGGGACAAGGCAAAAATGGGTGTAATTCATTGAATGTAGGAGTAGGAGACATTAATTGGGGTTTAGTCATTGTGCTGGGAGTTGGGAAGCTGACTTTATTTTAGGCTTCCTATGTGTTTTTGGACAACATACATAATTTTTCTGTTCCTTGGCTCATCTGCTTTCAAATAAGAAAACACTATCCCTCTTCCCACACCTTTTGAGTCAAAACACTAACCCTCTACTGAGTGGGGGTCAGTTCTTGCTATGGGCTGGTACAGTAGGTACCTGGCACTGTACAGCCATGGAACATTGATTGAACTTGAGGATTTTCATTTTTTGCTGTGATGCTGTTGCTACTCTTTATGATAAAGATGACAGCTGTAGCTTTGCATTTTCTGAAGCTTATTGGTTTCAGCATTTGTTTTTATGCTTCATTTTCTTGTGTTAAAAACTACTTTTCACGCGTAATAGCCCGTTTGTTCGATTTTTCAGTTGAGAGGATGGATAGTAAAGACAATCAGGAGTTAGCAGAAGGTGAAGTAATTTAGCAATGTCACTAGAATCTGAATGAAGAAAACAGGGTTAATTTATGATAAAATGCTTCTTTTGCAACACATGTTCTGTCCTATTCACATGGATTTAGCAAAGATGGTACCACGGAGCAAAACGCATCTGAAATCTCAGGAGCTGGGGAGATGCTGTCAGATATAATTTGTAACTGTTTTTTCATGTCTGGAAATAAGTTATAGATGAAAAACATGAGCTAGAGAGGAAAAGGAGCTCTCTTTGGATAAGCGATGTGCATGTGAAAGCCAGAAATATAATGTAGAAAATAACACACAAAAAGGAATGGGGAAAAAAAAATACTATCCTGGGAACTGTGTGCCTGAGAATCTGAAAGGCAGTTAGTGCTTTAGAGAGCAAAGATTTGTTTCTGTAGTTACTATGAAACCTCATGAATGAAAATGTTATTCTTCAGGATTTATGATATTATACAGTGCAATTTAACAGCAGGCAACAAGCTCTTTAAAAGAAGAGCTGATGGTCCGGTTCCTATGAGGCTGTAAATACACACACACACCCCCACCCAGAAAAAAAATAGCCAGAGAGAAAGAGCTAGAAAATGGTGTGGTCTCTAATTACCCCTTCACCTTTCACTTCCCCAGCCAGACCCCCACTGCTCTGCTTCTCTCAGCCCCAGGACATTAGTGATCACCTAACCAGCCCCAGAGAGCTGCAAAATAAACATTCAGTACCTGTGATACGGCAATTCATTTGCAGCTGCTACTGTCCCAATCTTTCATCTCTCTCTGCTGCTCACACCAAACAGTTCAGAAATATGAATAAGGCCCTGCAGGAAGGCGAAGCAGCCAGAGAGAACGGGTCCGTGTGTGTTTCGTCACTGGGGTCTGCACAACCCTCCCTGTGCGAGGCACAACGCCGGCTCGGTGCTCACCACCCTCTTGAGCTACACTCGGTGCTGGGTCAATGCACTTGGCTGCAGGATGGTCACAGCCTGGCAGAGCAAAGGTGCCCAAGGTCACCGCTCTCCTAACAATGTACAGCTCGTGTGGAGCTGGTGTTTTGCTCACTGCACAGTGTAGGTATCTCCGTGTTTAAGGAACATGGAGTGGTCAGCAGCATAATGCCAATGGTAACCCAAAAGTGGCCAGCTTAATCGCTGCCCTGCCCCTGTGAGGCACTGCAAAAACATGGATCTAGGTGCAAAACTTGCACAGCAAATGTGCACATGCTCAGGGTTTCGTTTCTTGTGTGGAAGGTGTGCTCAGACCTGTCAGACTGCAGTTGATTTGCAGTCCTGCTCAGGGGTGGAAGAAATGGAGCAAGAAGTGCCTGGGTGAGGCTCTGGGAGGGCTCTGGCTGCACCAGGGACATCAGCCCTGCTGAAATCCACCCTGGGGAATGGCCAGAGGTCACCATATGTGGTGTGATGCTCAGAGGCTCCAGCCTCACGGAGCTCATTTTCCCAGCATGTTCCCCTCCATGCAGGACCCTCCCCAGCACGTCTCAGTACCTCTCCAGAGCCCACTGGTGCATTCTGAGGGGTGGGAAGAACAGGGGGCTGCTTCTCCTCCCACAGCTCAGGCAATCCTCACCGGGATTCCCTTTTGCAAGTGTTACATTCACGTGTGATGTCTAAACACATTCAATTAATCTTGATGGCTATATGTTTGTCTTCCACCTGGCACACCCTGAGGTTTTCTTTGTTACCACTTCTCATACATCCAATAATAAATATGCTAATTAGATAAAATTATGCTTATTAGTTCGGTAACTACTCTGCGTTATGTATCATGCATGAAGGTACACAAGTGTTGCTGTACAGCCTCATGCACTGAGTACACAGACACTCGTTCAGATCTCATGCCAGGGACTTGCTCCTGTGCCTCTGCTTGAAGCAACTCCCAATGGGAGTGCTTCATTCCAAAAAATAGAGACTTCCCATGCGAAGTGACACTGTTACAAACCAAGTTTATGTGACCATTTATGACTTTGAAACCCTTTAAGATAAAATCACTTGTCCACATCACGACCGTTTCCTAAGCTGCAGGAGAGGTGTGATCATTGCTGGTTCTTCTATCAGGACAGGCTGAAAATGAAAGACCACTGACCCGGTACTCAGTTCTCTGTTTCCCAGGGAAGTCTGAAGGCACCCTTGATGCCAAGCTGCTTTGAAAATCTAGCCCTTAATTTTGGCAACTCTTTGAAGTTAAAGTGTTGTTATTGTTGATGTTCCAGCTTTCAGCACGTGCTGAATTGGTGATGCTGTATTTCTGTCTCCCACCAGCCAACACAAGGCACTGCACAGCCCCCTTGTAACAAAAAGAACACAGGCAAGTGGCTTTGTCACACCTCTGATGAAATATTTGTATTTGATTTTATATCAGCTTTGAGACAAGAATCAGGCTGGGTTTTGTCCAAACCAGTTTGTTAATCTTTAGTTAACAAAGAGGACTAAAAAAGGTCTTTGTACTTGGTCTCTGGCTATCGTTGGCACCGAGCTGTATAATCCCTTCTGTTGGGTTATTGAACTCCACCATAAAAACAGTCAGAGTTTTTGTTTCTCCATCACTGAGGGACAGTTTTCATTTTCTGATTCCCTTAGGATAAGGCAATTTGGTACCCAATATAGTTTTCAAGGCAAAATTAAACAGTAACATTTATTCTCGGATTGCTTTTATAAACTCCTAACACATCTTGGCACACTTTGCTTTTTTAAATCTCTGACGTGTGCAGAAGTGATGGAAGTTATCAATGTAAAGAAATGCAAAAATGATTCAGGATGTTGTCACAGGTGACTATAATGTTTATTCATGCACATCTGGGGGGCTTCTATGGTGTGGCTCAATAGAAATTACAGGATGGGGTTTTTTTTTAATATTAAGTTGTTAAATGTGTCAGGGCTAGTGAAGTCAGAGGAGCTTTACATAGACAAATGTATAAGCAGCATGACAGCTGGTGAAACTCATTGATGAATTCTAGTAAGACTGATTGGAAAGAATCATCTCAGCTTCTCGTGTGTTGGTGGATTTTAAATTAATTATGTTTTAACTGCTGTGGAGACAGACCTGAGAATAAATTTGTGGGGCCCAGTGTAAGTGGCTGCTCAATAAATGAGAGAGGAATAGAAAAGTAATCAACATCTTAGCTGTGTACAGAATGAAAAAGAAATCAAACACTGAAAATATTATCACAATACCATTAACATAAATCAATTGCATGCTCTATCTTCAGAATCTTTTTTCATTTCTGGTCATCCTATCTCATAAAGTCTTTAATGGATATAAAAAGAGCACAGAGATTGACAGCGAAAATTATTAGAGACGTGTAGAGATTTCTGTAAGAGGACAACAACAAACTGAGACTGCTTAGGAAAAAAATATTTCCAAAAAGAGACTTAAACACCTCAGCAGGAGCAAGGCAGGTTGTAGGTGCAAAATGTGGTTCCTCGACCTCCTCAACTCCTCCCTAGCCCTCAGGGTCCATAAACTCCATAAGCATGGTGGCTTTTTAATCCGAGGCCCCAGAGGCTCCCGGCTGTGCATCTGTGCCAGCTGTTGCTCCTGCTGTGGGTCATGGAAAGGCCCCACGGCACCGAGGTACGTGGCAAGCAGGAACAGCTCGTCCCTACTCACAGGACAGGTGTGACTGATGGCAGCTGAGCCTGGGGCTCCTCCCGAGACCTGCTGTTATAGAAACAGCCCAAAACACTATTTAAAAAGATGCAGTTCTCTGAAAAAACAATCGAAGGTCTCGCCCTTGAGAGCTGGTTCTGTGCCACATATCCTGCGCTGGAGGTGGAATTTTGAGTGTTTCCTCCCAGCACCTTGTCCAAGCACCCTGTTTTGAGGAGTGTCCAGCACAGCACAACTGCTGACTCCAGGGTTTTTAATTCCCTGCTCCCTCCAGAGCCAACAGCTAAAATGAAGCTGCTGGTAGTTCTGTATCATGCTAAAATATTTGCCATGTGATACACTCCAATTGCTTAATAGGATTTAAAAAAGCACTCTAGAAATTTCTGTAGGTAAAGAGAGCATATATCCATTTTATTGAGCAAGCTAAGTATTTTGGAGGAGCTTTAAGTTGTAAGTCAAACAAGCAGGTTCAGGCAAGGGTTCTCTTCTTGGCCGATTCCTCTGCAGTTTCATGCCATGCCTGGGAGGATATGTGCAGGCTGGTGGGATCCCCAGGCACCATGCATCTTGGGGTTCCCACAGGCAGACTGCTTGGGGTATTTCACCAAGAGGGAGTTGGACCCATCATCCCTGCCATTGCATTTGGGGTGGGCTCAGCACCTGACTCACACAGCTGCTCCTGACACCTCATCCCTTCTACCTTTCTCCTTGGCAAATGGAAGAGAGAAAAGAAACAGGGCTTCTGAGTGAGATGTAAATAATGTTTAACAAGTGGGGCTTGGAGTTGTAAAGGAACTTGTGTACTTATGCTTAAATCACTTTGGTGGTTGATTTAGAGCCAAATCCTGCTGGCCTTACTGAGGCAATTAGCCTGATTATTGCCGGAGGGACAGTCACACAATTAAGGTGAGCAGTGTTTGCTCTTGCTTCTAGAAACCAATTGTCTCTGTAAAAGCACCTGAGACAGTGTAGTGGTGCTGAGGCAGTGTGGTGCCAGGCACAGAGAGAAACCTTCAAACCCAGGCAAAAACCTGGTGTCTTTCAAAGAGGAGGGATGGATAGACAGACCATCTGCCTGACACTCTTCTGAGTGGAAAGCTAAAACCTGACAGTGAGAGACGTGTCCTCGTGTGTTTGCTCTGTGGGACTGCAACTGTTGTTTCTTCCCTGGCTTCTCCAAAGGAGTGAACCAGCTAATTAGATCTACAATAGCCATTTATCAAAAAGAGCATCTCAAGCCTTCCAGTGATATTTTTTCCCTCTCTCCCCGCTATTTCTAAGGCACCTATCAATGTGGTACATAAGTACCATCTGGATACCTGGCTAGTGACCAGCAGGCTGTGATCTGTGAGGCTTTTTAAATAGAGACAAGAGAATGGAGAGTAGGAAGAGCAGACAAAGACTAGAATAACTAGAAAAACAGCATGTTTTATTGGAGGCTGAAGAGGGTATAACTGAACCTAGAAAAAAAGAGGGCCAGAGAAATCATTTGTCCAAGATTTCCTGCTCAAACAGGAGGTGAAGTGTGTGAAATCTTCTAGGAACATCCCTAGGTATATTTAAATTGCATGGGATGTGTGCTTGCAGGAAAGCAGGGCTGCTGCATTGACTCTGTAGATGAATACCAACCACAGAGCAGGAACACCTCAGCAGAGGAAACTTCTTCCTGCTCTGCCAGGAGAGCCTCTGCACCTTGTGCTGGATGCCAGCGCACATTTGCAGCACAGATGTGCTGGAGTTTTATTAAGGAAGGGCACAGCTCTGAGATCAAGAGTCCTGAGTTTTTATTTGGCTCATAAGAAATTAAAGAAACTTTACAAAATGGGAATTTGCCTTTTTGATCAACCTTAAGAGTTGATGAATCCTTTAATCCAAGGTTTTAGTGTGAACACACTTAGGTCTTCTTGCTGATAATAAATTCAGTCATGTCAATAGCATTTACTGTTTGTTTTGGTAGTGTCCCCCATGTTGGTGCCTGTGTGTGTGGGAAATAATATCTTAGTCTGGCAAAATATCATTGCTAAGAAAACTTCTGTTGTCAGTTACTCAGAATTTCCTGCAGCTCTGATGAGTTAGAGCTGAGTTAGAGCCTCTGGTGTTACGACAGAACTCTGCAAGTTCTGTGATGGCTTTTGACAGTCCAGGTCCCAGCAGGGAAAGACTCTGTTACTGAAATCAATCAACTTCATCACACAGCAAAAAAAGAAACAAAGAAATCCACCTAGAAACTAAAACCTAGTTTGAAAGGGGATCCTCTCTGACTGAGCTGAGTTACTGCAGATATCTCTCCACAACAAGCATACTCATGTAGGGAACCATCTAAAGGCAGGCACACCTAACAAAGGCATCCTGTTCACGTTTAGTGCACCAGATAAATTGTTTTAAAATGCAGTTACTTCGTGAGTTCTTAGTGAATAAGTGCATCCACATATGCATCCCTAAAAAGATTGTTAATTATTAGCTTTCTTTTTGTAAAATTAGAACAATGATGGAATAGATTGGCTGTGGAGTTTGGCTGAGGAAAGATTATACTAATCTGCTTGAAATACGACTAAAACAGAAACAAGAAGAGATAAAAGCAATTTTTTTTCAAAGCTTGTTCACCTGTGACAAAATCCTTCCAAATCAACTGCACACAATTTACTGCATCATCTTAATTAAACTCTACCAAAAAAGGTTTTGCTGTGGACTTCTTGAGATATTACACAGTCAGAGAGTATGTCCTGTGATGGGTTTTGCAAGATGGGGGAATACATGTTTCATGCAATTAATGATTGGAAGAGCAGCAGAGCTTTCAAAGAGTGGCAGCAAGATCCACGTGTTACATGAAAGCAAACAAAGAGGGGGAATTTGTCAGAAGTTTATGCTATACACTGGTGCATGATTAACATGGGTTTTCAAAAGTTAGGAGTCATTTTCATTTTAACTCCAGTTAAACTGCTGTGGTTACAAATGAACTTTCTTTGTTCCCTGCTTGGATTATTGCTCCCTATGCCTTGATGTATATATGCTTTGTTGAAGGAACTGAAAGATGTCCTAGTTGCATTGATGTTTTCCACTCAGGTTTTCTTTCTCGAATGTATATTTCCTGGATCAGTAAACTTCACCAAATAACAACAGTCCTCCTTACAGCTGCTTTGCAAGGACTATTTTTCACAGCTGAATCAATTCTTTCCCTATCACCACAACAGCAGCTTTGGAATTCAACATATAATCTTAGAAAACTGCTCATCAGTAGCCAGATGGCCCCCAATGATCGAAGACCAATGAGTGCAGACAAGCTGGTTTCCCTTTTTGCCCTTCAGTTCTTTCATAAACTCTTGGGGACTGCAACCTGTTGCTGTGGTCCGGATGTGGTTATTTGAAGTCTGTTTCTGCAGCAGTCTCACTGGCTCATTAGGACAGAGGAATTTAGGAGTGTTTCGCTGTGCCAAGGCTGCAACTGCTCCTCGCTCCCCATCCCTCGCTCCTGGCTGTGCTTTCCTCTTGCTGTTCTTGTACCATCTCTGGTGCTCATTGGTTCCCAACTGGGCCAGCCAAAACCAAAGCACATTTTCGTGGAGGATTTTGTGAGCTAAACTGGCTTCCCAGGGGGCCAGGAGAGCCGGGGAAGATGCAGGAAGGGGTGGCTGGGTGGGAAGGCAACAGGAGAACCAGGGTTGACACCAGCTCTGTGGCAGATGCAAACTGCCAGGACAGCCTGGCTGCTGAGTCCCTGGGGTTGCACCCAAAAAATTATATGCTCCTAACTGAGGTCAGAGAGTCAGCCTGTTTGGCAGTAGCGCTGAGGAGCACACTGCTCCTGTGGATGGGGAAGGACACAAGTCCCCAGAAGGATTTAGTATTCCTTTGTTTCCTCTGACTTTGATTTAACCATGGGCTGTGATGCTTTAAGTACCAGATATTAATTAGACGTGGTACGGAGTGTGTCCCAAAGGGACCATACTCCTGGTCTTCTCACCATTCCTACTTTGACTTATTTCAAGTTATTGCTCTGAAACATTATTCAGTCAGGAGCCTGACGTTTATAAGGCCTATCTAAATTTGCAAATAACTAATGGTTGTCAGTGAGGAGTGCCACTCTGCTCAGGCGGAAAATCGCTTGCCTGCAAGTAAAATACAACCAAGTGTATGGAAAGTTTTCTGCAGTGATTCTTTAAGGCAGGGAATGTTATCTTGTCTCTTCTTTGGTACCGCGCCTCAGCAGGCATGCAAGGATGGTGCCATCCAGAGGGCTCCTGACAGCATGGTGACCTTGGACAGATGAACCACTTTGGGCTTAGTCAGAAACTTCAGTCCCGCTCGGATCTACTGAAAGGGAAGTGGACAAATGGGACAAATGCTCTTTTGTCTCCTCGGGTCTTCAAAACCCTTCTGTTGGTGGTTGGTTTAGGACAGTGCAGTGGCGTGCAGAGCAGCAGGAACACTGAATTACAACAGAATCGCTGGGTACCTGGGGATGTCTGGGGTACAGGTCCTGGCTGCTTATGTCCATCACACCCGCAGCCTGGAGATCTAGATGTAACCCCCTTCCAGTGTTTTGGAGATACTTAACACCTACAGCTAGTTTGATGCTTTTCCCTTTTTCCCTGAAGGACACCTTCCCCATTGTTTTTGGATCTACCAGTTCCCTGTGGTGGAGAGCTGTGGTGCAGATCAGTACCAAGGGTTCAGCAGCAAGATAGGCTGGTGCAGGCTTTGGTGAGGTTTTGTCCAGTTATGTGGTACAGAGGGTTACCTAAAGAGCTTGTGCATTTACTGGATGCATTGTTAAAAATCATACTGGTGTATTTATGTGTTCATGCTGTGTGAACCCTTATCTCATCACATACATACTCTGTGTGGCTGATACCCCTCTGCCAGTGGTCACCCTTATTTTAACCCTTTTTCAATGGTTTTTTGCCTGCTCTCACTGCATCATCGCTGATGCTGTCTTGCTGCCCTCCCTGATGGCTTACTTCATGTCACACAACGTTCAAGACGGACACAAAAGGAGAGGCTACAATGTGGAAAATTTAGAAATTTCCACCATGGTCCTTTTTCCCTTTTATTTTGGCCGTACAAACAGTTTCCACAGGCATTGTGGATTTATACAGGAGAGTTAGGGAGAACATGGGGACATGGCTAACGCTGTGAGAGAATGGCCCATGCAGTGTGTGATGGATGATGCTGACTATTCATTTTAACTGAGCTGCAAGAATTCAAACACTTTTCATGAATATTCATACGAAACTGAAAGCTGTTTAACCTAGCTCTCACATCTGTCTTGTGGGAGCGCTTCAGTGCTTATGTGTTGCTCGTATGACTACTTGCAAGACGTGAATTTTAAATCTGACTGCTCAGATAGTGATGGAAACCCAGTATGAAACCGCATACTTGGTTGTGAAATTTGCAATTTGCTCTCTGAGAGTTAGCTATACAAATCATCTAATCAAGGAACACTACATGACTGAACTAAGCAACACAGTATGAATTTGCAAACATTTGCCATTCCCAAAAGATCAGTAAGCCAAGAGTTATTCGTTGAAGAAATTCCCAAATAATAGTAAATAAATAAATTCAAAAATTGCATGAGCTCCAGAGACAATTCATGAGCAGAAGAGCAAGTGGGATTCATGGCGAAAGGTACCCATTAAGCTTCAGAAGAAAATGGGGAAATTGTTTCTTAGCACAGTGAATCAATCTGATGGTTTGCTTCATTATCTGCTGTACATTGACAGAGCAAAGGGAATGCTGAGAGATTTGGAGCCACTTCTGACAGGCTCTCAGAAGAATGGATATTTGATGCTGGCAGAAGTTCTTGTTGAGTGGCAAATTTGTCTGGAATAGTTTTGAAAGCAGATTTAGTTTTGGATCATGCAATTTTCAATATGTCTCACTTTACAGCTGAAAATGCCTGAAATATTAACCTGCCCCTACTACAAATTTTTGCTTTGCATTTTGCCTTATCTGGAGCTCTACATTCAGCCTCTTTCCCTGATCACCACCATCTGTATTTCCATTGCATCATTGCTATCCTCACCCCCATTCGTTGGGGCTGTAACCCTGTCCAATACGCAAAGAGGCTGGGGCACCTGCCCAAGCCCCCCGAGAAGTCTGTGACTGGGCACAGGTTGAATGCAGTCTCCCACCTCCCTATGGTTTTACCCCTTCAGCCCCCGCCCTCAGAAAGGCACTGAAGTAAGACAAAGTAAAATTGGCTAAACCTCTGGGCAAAAGTGAGATGGAGAATTAAAAAGAAGGTACTTGATTTCCACATGCATTGCTCATTTCTGACACAGGTTTAATATCTTTGCATAATAGCTCTTTGATCCATACTGCAAACTGCCAGAAACAATTTCTCCAGAAGAAAGTTTTTGCTGTTATGGTTATATACCAAGTAGTGTACATGACACAGATTGAAATGATTTTTCCCCCAATTTGCAATGCAAAGTAATGCACTTGACTGAAAAGTTGTTGCTTGGATCAAATGCAGAATATTGATGTTATGTTTCTTAAAAGGAATTCTTACCATTCCTGATCCAATCTTGTTCTCTTTGGCACGATCTGTAGTTACTTTGACTGAATGCATTTAGCATTTTAGTTGTTAAATTGTCATCCGTGTTTTGTTACTAAATGAATTATAGCATGACCTATTTACAATGGAGTATAATACGCTGAAATTCTCCTTAAAGGGAGCATTAGTTAGGATGAGTAAATTCAGATTACTTGGTAAGTCCCTGCTATATAGGAATTTTTTTTTTGTAATGAAGATTTAATGAAAACAATCAGTCTAACAGAATTCTCTAAGTTGTGAGCTTCTGAGAACGGTATTGTAAAGTATGCTTAACAACATGTACATTAAAGTAGATTTAAAATGGCATCATAACCTTAATGTTAAAATTTAGCACAGCAAGTGATACCATACCTCGTACTGCAAGATATGACTCTCAGCTCCTTTAAGTGCATTTTTAATAGCTCCAGTGAGAAGCATTTCCGCAAGCAGAACAATTTATTGTTACTGAGTGCCACTCACTGTGAAGTGTCTCTGTTGTTTGGAAATGAAACTTTAATGCACAAGTCAAAACAATTCATCAACACAGGGAACATCACACCCAGATCGAACACACCAAATGATAAGGAGTCTGCATATGCATGGACGGAATATTTTCATTCATTATTTTGGTGAGGGTCATATGCAATGACAAAAGTGAAAACTTGCAGCTCGATGCTGACCAGGACCCCGTGCAAACCTCACTGCCCTGTTTTGCTGTGCAGACCCAGCTCTGATGTTCGGACATTTTCTTGCCTAGTGATGCTAAACAGGCGCATCATAAAAAAGTACGTGGGGCTTCTAACTTTGCATATCACCTCCTGGACTTTCGGCTGCGAAGACACAAGCTGTTTCAAGGGGAAGCTTTCCTGTTATGCTACTGAGTGTTCATTCCCCCCTCAGCCCTCACTCCTAACCCTTTTAGCATCCAACTAAGCACCGTTTACATCCTTCCTCACACTGCTGTCTCTCAGAGGGAGGGAGGGTGTCTGGGGGCTTGCGGTGGCACAGCAGGAAATCGTACCTTTTTCTGCCTGAAACTACAATTCTCGTCCAGCAAAACAATGCCAACAGTGCAGAGGAAGCTTTGATTATGCAAAATGGATGGACACATCATGTCATTTTTTGCAATAGGTTATAACCTAAGGAGTTCCTCACGTGGAAAATCCCTGCCGACCCCCATCCTGGCTCTGTTTTCCTCTTTTCAAATGACACCGGTGCCACTCCAGCCACATTTTACACACTAACAGCATGTCTCCCTCATCTCACGGGCTCCATAGCTTTCCTCTTCCCCTTTTATTTCAGGGTAGCCCTCTCCTTCTCCCCTCTCCCTTATCCCATCTCAGGAACAGCACAGCTAGCACGGTAGAAACAGAGTAAAGTGTTTTCTGCATGACCTCTATGCATTTTACTCCGCGGGAAGAGCAATGTGGAATGCACACTCAGCAGGCGGTGAGATTTGAGCCAGTTTGCCCTCGAGGCATTTCTGCCATAAAACACAGGACTATCAACAGTATTTCCACCCTTGGCTCTATCCCCCNTCCCATGCAAATCAAATCCTACCTCCGATAGTTGTCACATCTTCCTCCGAGGCGAAGCCTAATTATTAATAAACAGAGATCCAGCGGAATCCTCCAAACTGCCACCAGTTGTTAAGTGCTGTCATCCTTCCCTCCTGGTGCTTAAACCTTTTTTGACCATTAATGTCACAACCCCTGCTAACTCATAGCTTAGTACTCCCTGCTCAAAATGTCTGAAATAGTTTCGAAGGACAATAGGAATATGACAGGCACACTAGACAGCCATGCTTGAAATTAGTTATCTCAAGCTGACTTAAGGCTGTTTTGTAGTGCTTTTAAGGCATGCACTCGGTCGGGTTTATTAACCTAGGCTAGACATGCCATTCCTGCTTTTATTCAGCGCTGTAATAGGATGGCTGCTAGAAATGCAGCAATAGGTCTAACTCCATTCATCCCTCCGCAGCTTTTAAACCTCCCCGGGAGAAGAAATAGCTTCAGTCATCCTTAAACTTACTGAGGCTACTGTTTCTGCAGAGCAGGGTTTCACACATTGTTTTGAAACTAAGGAGAAAAATCACTCCTGGGAAAGGAAGGAGCCGTAGCTCTCACGGCTGATGTGAACGGCAAAATGAACGCGACAGCATCCGCCCCCACCGTGAGCCGAGGCTGTCGCAGGAGTTGGTGGAAGTAGTGACTGGGAGCTGAAAGTTCATAAAACTCTGTGAGGCAGATGTGGCACAAAGCAAACGAGGGGGATGTACAGACCGTGCTGTGGTTTGTATTTATATAGTCACAGATGTAGGCTGTGCTTCCCAAAAGGCAAAACACAGTTTGCAGATAGCAGGGTCGTGCAATCTAAATTTGCAAGTTGACAGCACCCAGGGTAATGATGAGCAGGAGGAATGTGAGCATTCACTGTGCCAAGGAAGTGTGGAAGAGGGGTGGTGAGAGGACACTACTGCAGACTACTACTTTCAGTGAAACCATGGGCATCTTTAGATCCCGGGTCAGAAACATTAGTGCTCTGCTGAGATCTTGGAGCCTTTTTCTTCTTGGTTGTCAATTAATAACCAGCTCGGGTCAAGATGGATCAAAGCTTGTTAACATCTGCTGTCAGTTCAGTGTTGCTGATCTCAGTGTGGTCCCTAGTGGACAAATGTAAAAGCCACCAGCAGAGATGTGTCTCTGCCAGCAGCAATAGCACATGAGCTTAAAGACTGGAGAGGCAACCTGGGGCCAAGGCAGGCTGGAAAAGAGCAAGGGGGGAGTTAGCACTTTTGCTGCTTGTTCAGCGTCTGCCTGACTTTTTGGTACCACTGGTTTCATAGCTTTTGGCTTGAAATGAAAATACCGTGCATGGAGACATCTCAGAAATGAATGGCAATTAGAAATATTGAGGAGGAAAGCAGATCATGGTGAAAACCCAGCTGTGGATGCCTCACACTGTGGGAATGAAGGGGTTAAGAGAGCACTAATGGCAAATATGCGTTAGGTTTTTAAATGATTGGAACCTGAGGGCACTGAGGGCTGGTTCAGGTGAGAGCCTTCTCCTCTGAGAGGCTCTGGTTTGGATTTGTGTTGGTTCTTTGCACTGGTGACTGTTGCAGACTATTTGAAAGTTGCCCTTACGAGAGGGGAGGCTGCTGACCTGTGCCAAACCAGCTGGTGAATTCTGCCTTGTTCCTCAGGGGAAAGTGGCCACCTTAAAACCTTCTTTCTTCCACATCACTTCCTGCCACCAATGCACCAGATGCTCACACTGCTGAGGGCTTTACCAAACATCATGTCAGTGTGTGTGCTCGGCGTGAGCTACAGATCTCTCCTCCTGAACTGGCCTTCGTGGAAACTACTGAGTGAAATCAAGCTTGTTGCTGGTGCAAGCAAGCCACGGATGCTGATGGGGCATCTGGGACTACCACAAGCATGACATTTGCACCCAGATCAACATTGCTCCTAACAGTGCTGCCTTTGCACTCTGTTCTTCCCCATGCTTGTACTCGCTGTCATTCTCAGACATCTTCCCTTCCCCTTTCACGCCCCGTGCCTTACATGGTCAGTGTGATAGAGGGAAGATCTCATGGCTCCAGTTTTTTTCTCAGTTTACAGTGAGGGATTATTGGCACCTTGAGCTTCTCCCAAAATCGGTGGGAGCAAAGGGCACTTTGAATTTTGTAGGCATGGATCTCAGGGTGTACCATTACATGCCAACTGCTAGCACAGCTGCCAGAACAATACCTGCTTTGTGAATAATTTAAACATTTTTTTCACTGCCACTTATTATTTTTCATAAGCACTACATTCACCTTAAGGCAGGAAAAAAAAAAGGGAAAACGAAAAGTTCTTCTTGTCCTGAGCAATATATTTCTGTCTCACTAAGGGGCTCACTGTGCAATTCACTTGGAAGTGGATGACACAGCAGTTCAAGAGACATTTGAGAGATTCCTATTGGAAAAGCACAGGTCTAGGGGTGCTGACTTTGTGGACGATCTTTTGAGAGATTTCAGTACTGAACTGAACAAAACAGTGCTCAATGACAGGTTAAAGCAGGTGACCATTGCCACCCATGTCCACAGTTCCCCAGTGCTGAATACAAGGTGGCTCATAAAAACTGGATGACTATGTCAGCTCCCCCATCCCTTATTCAGTCCATAAATTACCTATGGACCTCCCTGCCACCATGATCTCAAAGGCTTCAATCCTTTGCCATAGGTTAAAGTCACTCAGACTTAGTGGTCAACAGGTGATAACCATCTGTGAGAGCTGTGTAATCAGCCAAGGAGATGGATTTTCATTGGGTGGTAATTGAAAGGGGAGTAAACTATTCAAGGTGTAGGGCAGTGGAGGATGACCAGAAAGATCTTCTTGGGGCTGATTAGTTAAAAATGGTTCAGACTTAGGGAGATATTTTGAGATACTCCCTCTTCACTCAGGCTTTTTCTAATCACTGAGTAGCAACTGCAGCTGCCATCAGTGATGGGACTCGTGTACTCCCTGCCCTTGCCATGGCTCTATTGCATTTTTCTGATGCACCAATCTGATTCTTGCTGGAAAGAAGATACAGAAAGTGATGGAGCACTGATCTGGCCAGGTATGGCAATTTTCTGACTTCCTGAACTGTACAAATGTTGCAAAGTAGGATTGGCCTGGGAAACAGAGGATTCATGTGTACTTTCACGTTGCTTTCCATCAACAAAATCCTGTTGTCTTCTATAGGAGCTGGGATTGCTGCTCAGCTCTGCACCAGTAGCCCCTCTTTGAGGAAATTCATTGCTTGCAAAGGAGTTGCAACAATTTAAAATGCCTTTGTCTGTTTCTGAATGGTATTTGCTTAGGAAACAACCAAGGAGGGTGAAGGAGAGGAAGATTTGTAGTTTGCATGCTGAGTGTAAGTCAAACAATATAATGAATGGAGCAACTAATCCATAATTTCATTATGAGTCATCCTAATTATAACACAAATTTGATAGATACCTAACTAGAAAGTGTAACTATCTGTTACAAATACACATTTCTAATTGCACAGGGAAACACACAATATAACTAAAGCTGCAGGTTGCACACACAAGAACCTTTTCTTCTGTGGTTACAAATTCTCTAGGAACAGTATGAATTTGTTTTGAAGTTGCATACCTATCAGACAGCATTCTTTCCACCCACTTGCTGAGCCTTTTTCGAACAGCAGCAGGGTCTCCCATTAATCCATAGATACTTGGTGTGAATCGCGAATTAAAGGAATTGCAGGAATGATTTGTCGATGGCTCTTCCATGTTGGGTCTCTCTGTAGAGTGTCAGTGGTCACTGCAGTGTTATCCTGGCAGAGCTATGGGTGTAATGAGCACAGCAGGTAATGGGTTGTATGGTGTATAGTTACAGTGTAAATGGAAATCAGCCTTTGCAAGAAGAAGGATGCTCCAAAAGAGGCCAAATTCTGTCATACACGTCTAGATACTCTTAGGTCTGTGCAGCCTGAACTGAGTTTTGCAGATAGCAGCTATTCATTGCAAGGGTGATGTCGGTGTGGGGGAAGATAAATTCCTAAAGGTAATCTTGGCTACATGCATTAATCCCACCTCTGTCTTCTAAATGAAAGACTTATCAAGAAAGCGGGTTGACATCAGTCTCATTTACAGCTCTGAATGGTCTCCCTTCTTTTTCCTGTGGTAAAACAGGCAGCACCTGTGCCCTCTGCAACTCCAGAGTGCAATGGCTGACGTGCTGCCACAGAAAAACAACCAGGCTGTCCTGGGTAACTAGTCATAAGCTATTATCTTTAGCATAAAGTCAGATATCACTTGTTTGCTGATGGTGAAATGCAACCCTGTGTTTGGCCACAATCTCTCTTGTGCTGAGAATCACAGCACACCCAAGTGTCCTGGAAATCTGTTCATTTAACTGAGTTACATTACACTGACTAGCTAACCACTTCCACAGGCTGCCTGTTTGCCTCCCTTTATACGTCAACTCTGCCTTTGTCTTGCATAGCTCTTTCTGAGCCACTTGCCTAGGAGAAAATAACTACATCTGGAGTGTTGTTAAATGACCCAGAAGTTGCTGCTTTGCAGGCTGACAGTATTTGATGCAAATAGATGGCTTCTTGCTGTGAAAATCTCCTTGGTTGACAATCCATTGGGTACTTCTGACGATAGTTGTCTGGAGTTAAAACACAGGCTCCTCTTTGCATATTCACACTAGTGCTCTTACAGCACCACTGGTATTAAATTCTTCCTACACAGTTTCAGCAGAGGCCTTTCTACTCCCCATTTGTTCAACAGCTGCTGGTGCGCATTGCTCCTTCTCTTTGCCTTCAGCTTTTGCCATCTGCCATCATTAAGTTGCCCAGGTGTCGGAAATCTTCTTGCTCTTCTCTTGTAAACATTATTCTGCCTTCTTCTTCACTAACTCAACCTTCATTTATATAGAGGCTGATAGATCAGGCTAGCTCTTCTCAAACATCTGCTACATTTCAAACTTTCTGGGGGTGGATGGGGGACAGAGTACGGATACTTGCTGGCAAAAATAAAGACTCATTAACTCTTCCTTCACTTTCCTTTCCATCTCCAAGAGCTTACTGTTTTCTTGCACTTCTAGATGTGCCAGTTAATAAATGCTTGTCAGTTGGGATGTTACCTAGAGCAAATATATCATTAAGCACAGCTGATTTTCAGAATCATCAAAGCTTTCACATACCGTGACAACATCTAGTTCTCGGTGGTACTGAGGAGCAGCAGGGATGGGACATACCTAAGACAGTTAACAGCAAAGAAATCAGAATAAACCTTTTTTCCTCTTTTGACTGCTTCTGCTGGTGCAAATGGGCCACTCCACTGAGCTCAGTATGTTTTCTGCTCAGATAAAGGTCAGGCATCCTTTTGTGATTACCTGGAGGGGAAATCCAGACTCAAAGAGCATCTTTCACAATGATGGGTACTGTAAGCCATTGAATTCTTTTGGCAGAGATGATGAAATTAAATGATTTCTGGTGTGCCCAATCCTCCTCAGTGAATCACTGAAGATTGACTGTAAGTTTGAACAGCAACAAAACAGAATCCAACAAAACAGGCTGCTTACACAATGCTGCTTGCTGGGTCCAGAGAATGTTTACTGCTTAAGGGCTAGTAAAATATGTATCTGAGGATGCACACCCAGTTGCAGGGGCCAGTGTTCAGTGTGAGTGCTGAGTAATTCCAACCGGATTTCACGCTTCTGTGATTTTACTTTCCTCAGTTTGAGTCTCAGTACCGGTGCTTTCAAAGACTGATTTTGTGTGCAACTATTGGGCAGAGATGGTTTCCTGCTCTGAACAGTTGTACTGAGCAGCAATTGCTGCCTGCTGCTTTCCCATTTGTTAAGCAATGGATTACTGCTCAAACATTTGCAGCACATGTTGGTCTAAGCTCTGTGTGCAATTCTTCAGATTTACTCCTCTCCTGGAATGCTGTGATCAGAGGCTGTTTCTTGTTTGTTCAAGAATTTCTCGAAGCATTACTCCAATCAACGCTGCTGTGATTTCCTTGCTTTGTGATGGATAATCCATTGTGTTATTCACCTTTCACAAAAAACCCAAATTGGCCACTTAGATGCTCTCTGATTTTACATACAGTGCCTAGCTGTTTCTCCACCAACCCTCGATGGCTTTTTCTATCCACACTTTCCTATTCCTATGTTAATATTACTTCTCCAGAAACTTTAGCAGATACTGCTAGATAATTCTTTCCTCTCCTTTTTTCCACCCCCTTCAAATCACTTGCTATGCAGTGCTGTCCTTTCTTCAGGATTCAAGTATCTCCTTTAATCTGTTCTTCCTTTTATTCTTCACTCAGCTGCTGCTTTGCTTTGGTGGAATAGTCACTACTCTAATGAAGCTCATGCTTCTATTTTTGTTCTCTCCCTTTCCGAAAGGTCTTTTGCATCAGTGAAATGCCTGTTTGGGTTTCTTTGATGATTCGGTGCTCTATGCTAAGCTCTACACTCCAAGTGTGAAAGATCAAGTTGTGGAGAGAGCATGCAAAGGGGGAGGGAAAGGGACTCTGCCGTGCCCCGGTGAGGGCAGTTTGCAATGAAGCAACCACAGAAGCAGATAGATAAATGGCCTGGGAGTCAGGATCTGTACTGTGGAGAGGCCATTTTGTAGCACCATGCCTCAGTTTCCCCATTTGTAAGCTAAGAACAATTCTCTGCTTTTATAAAGTGCTTTGCAAGCTTTGCCTGGGAACTGAAGAAAACTGAAATTCAGTCTCGTGAAGTTAGCTGTGGAGGTGTGCAGGAGGGGTGGGATAACACACTCAGCCACAGTGGGGTCCCACTTCCACTTGGGCTGTGGAGGCAGTGGTTGTCCCCATGCCAGTACCAGGACACAGTGTGTGTCAGCAGGACTGTGCATGGAGCTGGGGGGTTGCACCCTTGGGGATGGTTCATGGTTGTGCTGGGCCTGGGAACACGGGGACAGAAAAGAGGAATTTTTCTTGCATTTTCCCCGGCCCTGTCTTGATGTCCCTGGCTCTGGTGTCTGTGATTGCCACCGGTGCTTGTGTGGGATGCTGCAGGTGGTGCAGCCCTGTATGCAGGGTGAGGAAGGATTTTGGTGGCAGCTTTGCAGCTGCTGAGGAGCAGGGGAGCCTTAGCTGAGGTCGAAGCCCAGCCTGTTCGGAGGAAACCTGCTGGCAGGGCCAAGAGAAGCCTCTCACAAGATGCTGGGTTTTAATTTTATCTATCTATAGTCTGTAGCAGGTGCTCAGAGGGGCTGAACCCCCAGCAGGCCACGCTGCTGCAGGGTCTGTGGCTCCTGCTAAAGCTACCAGCAGAGGATTTATGGTTGTTAATATCAAGGTTCAAAATCTTTTCTTGGTTTTTCTGCATAAATCTGGAATGACCTGAGGGATTTGATGGTATTTACTGAAGTAGAGTTGTTTGGGATTTATACCACTGAGAGCAACACCTGGTCTCAAACATACATCTCCACAGGTGCTCAGGTTCCATACAAAGTTATTCCGCTCCTTGGAAAAACTTACATCCCCTGTACAAAGCTGCCACCTCTTCCCCAACATCACAGCAGCTGAGGACACAGGACATGCTTATGGATAAATGACTTTGGGGGAAAAAAATGGTATTTGGAAATCAATCAGATGATTTCCAAGAGGAAAAAGGCAGAATGATAAAGCTTTGCCTTTACCACAAGCTCCAGCCATAAATACATTTTTTCATTGATAAAAGAGATCTCTTTTTTCCATCCTCTCTGATATGTTTTTCAATCTTACATATGCAAAAATATTAACATATCATCAAAGGCTGAAGTGAAGAGGACTCCAGAGGAATTTAGCCAGTGGGTTATCTGGTTTTAATTACCTAACATTATTTGTTTACATCTGTTGGAAATGATTTTATACTCGTTATGCCTATTGAAGTAATGTTTCATTATTTCTCCACTTTAGATAATTTTAAGAACAGAAAAAAAAAAGAAAAAGGAACAGTTTGACCATAGATACACTTGTAATCTGACCTTCTCTCTGCTCTGAGAAGTTTTGAGTAGATTCTCTAGAATTTTGTCTGTACTTGCTCTACTTTAGGACTCTTAGAAGTAACCTTGACTCTAAGTTGTGGAGCCTAAGACAGGCACAGAAGATGCACTGCAAGCTGTGGAGTTCATCCCTACTGGGATGAGGGACCATATCCTTAGCAAAAAGCACTGCACAAGGATTTGTCTGACAGTACACAAATCCCACCCTTCTATCGCAGGGGCTCTCAGCTGGAGCTTTAGACCACAGAAACCAGCTATGTTTTAATGGGAAATGAATAAAATCAGAAGAAAGAGTCCCAGAAAATCTTTGCTTCTGCAAATAATGCCCCAGCTCCAGTGTGACCGGCTGGATGTTGCAGGATCAGACTCTGGGGACACATTTTGGCCTCAGCTGCCTGTGCTTAAAGATAAAAGCACTCTGATGTGCCTCCCATACATGCACTCCCCCCATCTCTAACCCTCTAACTCCTCTGATACACTCTCCTCCCACCCACAGCCACCACCAGAAGGATACATTTTCTTTACTTAGTTTTCATGTTTATATTTCAAATACCTCTTGCTGCAGTAAAGTAGTAACAAAACTCTAGTCCCTGGAGATGCAATGATCCCTGGGGGAAGCACAAGGGATCTGGTAGTGCAGGAACAACTGCCCCCAGGGTCCCGTTTACCCCCCCCAGAGGTGCTATAATTTTTGCACCAAGGTCTAAACCAACTCTCTCACCTCTGTTGCCCACTGGCTCCTGCTTCACCCTCCTGGCTGGTGTGCTCTGCTGGCTCATTAACCCATGCTGGGCTGGAGGGTTTAAGCCAGGCTCAGCCTCCAGCAGCAAGCGAACTTAATCCCTCAGCAAAGGACAGGCGACCCCTCAGAGCTCCTGCCTGGCTCTCCAGTTCTGTGTGCAGAGTGGAGGTAAATAACTGCAGTAGAGTAACAGGCCCTCGGCTGTCTCACTGCTGCTAACAGGAACAAGTCCATCAAACAAGCAAAGTGTCTGTGTCCCCCCTGGTCCAATGCAAAGCCTCTGCTCTGAGCAGTCTTAATCGCTGGTTGGTACCAAAGTGTCGGGATGCCCACGTGGGCAGGGAGGTCTCTAAAGCTGTGAAGAGCTCAGGGGGCACCTGTCAAGTGTGGAATTTGCTACCTGGTCCTGAAGCATGGTTTGCTCGCTCCCTGTGGATGTGCATGGGGCATTGTACAGTGTAGCTGACACAGAGGAGTACTGGGAGGTTGTTGCTGATGGCCCTGGAGCATGAAGCTCCTTGCAATGGGGCTTTGCTTTCCCGGGCTTTCTGCCTGAGCTTGGCATAGCCTTTCCCAATAAAGGATGCACTGAAACTTCTCCCAGACTGCAGCGTGCGAGAGCCTCCAGACCCTGATCAGCTGTGGGCACCTGCCTTGCATACAGTCAGTGGGGTCTAAAAGATCTGTGTGAAAAACCATTCCAAAAAAGAGCAACTTGCCTGTTGGTGGGAGGCAGAGCTGGGCCCTCGTGGGCAGCAGCATGGGTGGCATCACCACTGCCACCCCTCTTTTCTCTATAAGAAAACTCAGGATGAAACCAAAAGAGGGGCTGCGTTCATATCTGAGGTCAACAATGAGACATGTCAGCATGTTTGGCAAGATAGGCTTTCAAGCAAGAGGAAATCCAAATTATTCCTCTCAAAGAGGTAAAGAAATTGAGACCCAAATCAGCTCTTGGCTCCATCTTGTAACTGCAGAGCAACTCCCCAGCAGTCCACAGAGCTGCTTGTACCTGTGCTGGTGGAAATGGGCAGAATTTGGCCTTGGCAAACCCAGAATAACAAGAAGGGTCACAGATCCGGAGCCAATTAGAAACCAAGTGTCACTGGACTAGTAACAAGTGATGTCTCTCCCACACACCTCAATGAGGAATGAGTCCAAAACCTGAAGATCTGCTTTTTCTTTCTTCTCTTTTGCAACTAAATCAATCATATGCACTAATTATTTCGGACAGCTCCATCCTTTCAGGGTTCCTTTTCAGGGACTGCTCCATCGTGTCAAGAGCTGTCCAACCACTAACCAAAAGACACTGGCTGCCCAGAGTTATTCACGTGTTTTATTTTAGTAGCCTCTTGACATTTTAGCTGCTGGAACATTCTGTGGCCCATAGGAAATATTTGAGACTCTGCAAAGAAATTTCACGCTACTATTTTTTTAATATATCCATTTTTAATGAAATAAAGATTACAGATTCTGTGTTTATATATTTGGTATGATATAGATGAGATACATTCTCTACTGTATAATTACTACCGTCTGCATTTCGTTCTTGAAAACTTTGATCCTGAAGTGGATTTTGCTCCAGACATCTTTTGTCTGTTTAATAATAACACTCAATAATGTCTGAGTCTGATGGGAGAACCACCTAAGTGTAAGTATGAGCGCCCAGTTACTGTCAAGCAATATAGTTTTACAAAGGAAGTCTTAAATTTTCCTGAAGCCCTTCTGATTTCAGGGGGTTGGCAAGAATGTAAATGAGAAGGAAATTTCTCCCTTTGCTGGCATCTGATTTCTCAACTGGATTAATTATGACAAGAGCTTTTTTCCCTGCATAATCAGATTTGCTAAAATTTCCTTACTAGATTCATAAAACTGTTTTGTGAAACAGAGAAAATGAAGTGGGGTTTTCTTTGCCACTAAGTCCAAATTTGTCTGAACTTTCAACTGGACTCTCGTATCCTTTTAAGGTCTGTCTTTGATAATGGTCATGTTTTGGTTTCATTACTTTCTCTTCTGACTCCAGTCACTGACCATTCATTTTACTTTTTTATAATAGGAGTAGGAGATTAATTGTCCATGTGATTTGAGACACTCCTAGAACAGCTCGAGTGAAATGCCCTCATTTTTCTTACTTTTCATTAACTCATCGATTTCATTGTTCGTATGTAGTACAAACAGTAAAATGCCATATTGCAGTCCTATACAGTACGACTTGGAGGTCTGTCTCGGTACCTATTGAAACGACCTTAGTGTTCCCATATCTTGGCATGGATGCTAAAAATGAGGAGGGGGGATGAGACACATGGCCCTGGACAAGGGCTGTGCTGAACAAAGGCATAGGAGAGGAGCAGGCTTATGAGAGTATCATTGCAACGGACAGTCAGCCACGAGAAAGCAAAATCAAACCATAAAGATGTGATGTGAGCTGTGCAAAACAGCATTTCTGGGATTGAAGCCCCTCCAGCTCATGGCCTTCCACCCTCATCTGCCCCCATCTTCCTCCCCCAGATAGGCTTCACCTCTCATGGGCTAATGATCTCTTTAGGGTTTACTCAGGGACTAGATCAATGAAAAGCTCTCACTGTTTGTTATCTGGCAGGATGCAATCGCATCTCGCCATCCTAAGGGACAGTAGCATCACCAAAAATAAGGAGGGGCACCAAGGTTTGAGGGGGGAAAATCAAAAAGCTGCCCTGGCTGTGCAAACAGAAAGGAATTCCTTGGTGGGTAGGATGAAAGAAGGAAGGACAACAAGTGAGAAAAGATGTTAGTATGAATAACTTGCTAACATAAATTTAGCACGCAGGAGCCTATCAGGTTGCCAAATGAAAGTCCTTTTACATGGGTGACTGAAGGATATAGAGGTGCTTAAGAACTAGATCCTCAGCCAGAAGGCTGTGAACATCTAATAATGTGCTATCTGCACCATCCGGAAGCCTTTGGAGCAAACCCAGGCAAAACACATGTAATACTCTCGATTTTATTTTCATTCCTAAACACCTGTTTCTATGCACTTTGCAATTCTCTGGCCTATTTTAGGAAACATTCCCTAATTGCCATGGGAAAAGATACAGTGTTTTGTTTCCACTGGTCATGTGGAGATACAGGTCTGACGTTATTTCTCTAGAACTTGGTCTGTTCAATTCCTAAACCCCTGACTCTGTACTTTGACACTGTAAAAGCAAAATTTCAAACCACTTCTGAAGTAAGGAATGTAGAAAACTCCAAACATAAAAAAAGTAGGAAAGCAGGTAATAGAGGTTAGCTGCTGTTCTACTGTGGCTTTGCTGGAGCCCTCTGGATGGGGCACTGTTCCTATCACCCCTTTGTATAGTACTTGCTTAGTATATTTTAAGAAAAAAATATGATCAATGTGACTAAAGGCTGGTTTGTCTGACCTCAACGTTATACAAAGCTTTATGAAGCAGAAGGACTTCTCTTTGAGGAATGCAATACAGCTTTACCAAAGGTATACTGTGTCAGATGAATTTGATGGTTTTCTTTGATAAGCTAATTGATTTTCTTGACAAATGCAGTGCAGTAGATCTAATCTCTTTGGACTTCTTTTCACTGCATCAAATACTTTGTAGATTAGTCAAACTGGAGAAAATGGGGATTAGTGGAACTCTGAAGGAAACATCTGGAGATTTAAGGAGAGTATATAACGTAATTGGGGAAGTTTGGGGTGCATTGGCTGCCCCTAGAGTCCCTTTAGGCTTGGTGGGGCAAATTGATTGTATATATAATTCTGATATTTGTGGCATAAAAGGAGAAGCTTTTACATTTGTGGCTGAGCTGAAATTATATTCGATTAGCACAATAGTGGAGCTGCAGAAGACTCTATTAAAAATTGGGATGATCATGAGGGCTGCGGCAGGGAAGATGAACTGTGAAGAGGGATATAATCATACAAAAAGCAAGGCTGGGCACCGAGGGAATCATGTCATGCATTACTTCTGTGAAAGGAGGTTTGTCATTTGGAAATGACGGAGAAGAAGAAAGTGAAGCTAGCTGTCCTGGGGTGCACTAGGGGACCCTGGAGAAGGAGTTTGTGAACCTGTGATGCATCAGACATCCAGTGTGAATATCACTGAGCCAGGGCTTGATGACACTCTACCTGGAGCCCCAGGTAGTCAGTCCTGGCACACAAACTCGGACAAGGTCTGCTAAAATAGGAAGAGCTGCAGAGAAATACAGCAAATTCAGCCTTTATTTGGCTTTGAGAGATGTGATTGCTGTTATAAATGCGGGGAGGAGGAGGGTTAACACCGGAGAGTGAGAAGAGCTATTTAAACTCAAGAACAGCATTGGCACAAGAACAAATAGGTATAAATGGGTCATGGATAAACTTAGGTTGGAAATTCTGAGAAGGTTTCCAGCCATCAGAAGAATGAGGCACTAAATTAGTCCTCTCAACAAAGAGGCAGAGGTAAAACCAAACTAGTTTTAAGAAATAGCTTCACTGCTGGATGAAAGGGATCTTATGGTACAGTGGCTTGTGACTGCAGAGGACTGGGCTTAGTGACGCAGAACCCCCTCCCAACCCTCTGTTTTTCTGCTTCTGTCAGGAGAGGTTCAGTTTTGCAATGATTCTGTGCAATTCTACCCTCTGCAAGACAGTGGCTGAAGGCATCTTGGAGAAGAGACTTTGCACCAGTCAGGAGCATAGAAAATATTTATTGAACGCCAGCTCTGTGAGTCTGCGTGTGAGCATCCCTGGTGTGCACGTTCATGGGTATCAGCATCTTTATGGCCTCTGGATGAAAGAACTGACTTGCTCCAAGCTGGGCACTCCAGCCAGGCAACATTGAGCTTGGCAGGCACAGCACAGTGGCTGCTCTCTTGCTTTTGGCCCGCAGAAAAAAAGAGTCAGGTTTTCTCGCAGCTGAAAGATTCACGACCTGTGACTGAAAGTTTTATCTGTATCCTGAAAATAGAGCTGGTCTGATCCTCAACTGCTAGGAAACAGCAGCAGCAGCAAAGGTGGAGCAGGCAGGCACTGGCTCAGCAGCATCAGTTCTCTTCCCCTTTTCCCTCCTCAGTCTCTCCAGCTGTGGCTACTTCTGCCACCTTTGTTTGGGGAGCAGCACTGAACCAAGCAATGTCCCTTCAAGCGAAGTGTGTGCTGCTGCAGCTGGGGCTGCTGCTCTGCTGCAGTGCTGCTCACAGGCCAGGACATGCAGCCACAGTCTCCTGCAGAGGGTTAGTAGCTTGTTTTAGCCCCGCTCTGACTGCACCAAAACCTGCATGGCTGGGGTTAGCTCAGTGCTGGCCTTTTGCTAATTGCAGTGTCAAGACACAGGGATGTGAGTAGCAGGGCAGGGCTGGGGCGCTACATCTCGAGGTTAGCTTGGCACTTTAACCAGGCTTGTTCCTGTCTGCTGGAAAATGCCATATCTCTGTGCCACAGTGATGCATCTCAGCAGGTAGTGGGATTAGAGAAGAAAGATTCAATTCTTAGGAAGCACAGGGAAACATTCTCTTTCTACTGGCATGAAGTAGATGTCTCCTTAGCTCATGTAAGAAAGGCTAGCTGAGGAACGGCATGGCATGGCATAGCATGAAAGTACCTCTTGATGTACTTTCTTAGGAGTGACTGAAACATCAAGGACGCCAGTCAAGGAGTTGTTCTTATCTGAGCAAGCATCTCCTCAACTCATCCTGCAACTGATGCTGCCTTCTGGGCATGAATGTACTTGCAAAGTCCATAAATTTACTATCATAATCAAGTCAGGAAGCAAAAGGGACTCTGTTCCTGCCAGTGTCTCTATGTTTTCTTTTAAAAAGTTCAAGCTGTGAAGAGTGTACTGCACCATATCCAGGTGGTATTGTCTGCAATGAAAACAAAAGTGTGTGAGTGTCCAGATTCTGCACACGTTTGAGAAGCACCTCTTACCTCAGGAAAGAAGAATGAACATTTGCTTTCTGGAAGCTTCTTTGCGTCACATGGTTAAAGATGGGATCTGTAATCGTTGCAGAGGAGACAGTTCCCCAGACTTAAAGAGCTCAGACCAAACCTCCCTTCCTTTTGGTGCTGCGTGACACCTACTATAGCTTCTCCAGCAGAGAGATCTTCACTGAATCACTCCTGTAATCCTTTGTGACTGCCACTAATATTTCTACACCTTCTCTTTTTTTTCAGAGGAATTGAAAAGGCTGTCAAATAAAGAGCACAAATCTTGTCTTTGACAAAAATAGCAGATAGAAGAATTAAAAAGACTAAGAGAACAGAAAATGAGTATTTAAAAGACGGACAGACACAGGTCCATTTTTCAGTTTGACTGAGTTTTGGCTCACATTTTCTTGTACTCTCTATACAAGTGCCAGGAGCTCTTGGAGTCAGAGGTGCACTGTTGGGTTTGGTACAATCATCCTGAGTGCAGACAGACACCTTAGGGCAGCTCTAGGGTTATGGAAGAAAGAGACTTGCCCTCCTGAAACCACCCAAGATTTTCTTCCCATGATGAACTTCTCTAGAGAAAGAAAACACTCTCCAAAAATTGCTCATTAAGGAAAAGATTATGGATCTTGTGAATACCATTTGGGATCACTCTGGTGATGAAGGATGCATTGTCATCTTTTGTCACTGAGCAATACATGTGAATGTGGACACAGATGCCTTTCCCTGGCTTACTCCTAAGAAGAATGCAGCTAAAAACAAGGACTGACAGTCACAGTCTCTATGGTTGCTGAATGTGATGTTGACTTCTTGGACGAGACTTTATTTCCCTGTTGTTTGGTTTGCTCATTTGTAAAGCAAATATTTTTTCTATTGCTGAAGGTATTTGTAAAACCCGGAGGTGTCCACGGAGTTCTCCAAGATCCATAACTGTTAAGGATCACCTGACTCCATTGGAGTGGATAGAGTGGTGCTACTCCAACCCAAGGTCAAACTGACCTTGAGTGCTGGACATGACTGAGCCTTCTTTTTTTGCTGCTGTTAAAATAGATACTCTGAAAACAGTTCACTCACTTTTGCCATTTGGGCAGATTCCCTTTTACTTTGAGAGCTTGCTTCAAGTCAAATGGTCAAACCGTAAAAGGTTTCTGTCTATCCAGTAGATGCCTCAGGATGAGAGGAAGCAAAGATGACACCATAGCAGACATAAGCTGCCTGAACTCGGCTATTACAGAAGACTTTTCCCCATCGCCTCATCTGAGCACTAAATAGCTGAAAAGTAATTATGCCTAATGTTTCCTGATCTTTTCCCTCTTTCACATGGTAGGATATTCTGTTTCTGAAACACTTGCCTCATGTTCATGGCATTTGGCCTGCAGCAGTGAGGTTGAGCCCAGCCCCAGGATGTCTAAAACATTTTCTTCTAATAAGTGGCTCACCATAAGCTGAAGATGCGTCACACACCAGCCAGTTATTTCCACATCATAAACTCCTAATGCTTCTTTAGACTGATGGGATTTTCTATTTGCTAAGACCTGGAAAAGTGCCAAATATTCTTCCATGCATGACACTTCTTTTATTTTAGCCACTGTTGAGTTAATGGTTGGATATTTCTGGTGCTTGAAAGCCCTTCCATTTGCTCCTGGGTATTAAAGCACGAAGGCACTCCACAGCTAGGAGCACCCGGTATAGCAGGGACAGGAAACATTTGTGCTGAGATCTGACCTTCCACCCTGGCCATGAGGTTTGCATTCCAGGCATTCCCAGGACTTCAGGGAATTCCTGGGGCTGGGAGCCAAGCTGTCCTCACGATCAGGTTCCCACTCAATGTACTTCTAAACATTTTCTCCAAGGTCTGCATGCCACTGATCCTATTCCCCCACTTCTCTTCCTTTTTTTCCACCTTCCTCACTAAAATCCCAATAAAGCAGCCTGGCTGGGCAGTTCAGATTATGGGTCTTTGCTGGAAGGAGGGCTGTTTTGGAGGGCAGTGAGAAGGCGCTCAGATCTCTGGTGATCCTGTTGGGATCTGTCAGTCCCAAGAACCAAAAGACAATTCCACCTCATGAATCACTTTGCTAGCTGGTTTCTAATGGTCTTATCAACATACTTTGCTGTCTGCAAACTGTCCCGTCTTTGAAGGGCTCTGCCTGCCCACCTCTCCCTTTAATTTCTTCCTTTTATGGCAAGACACTGGTAGCTGCAGAATTTCCTCTTTTCCCCACTGACTCCAAGACTGATGTGCTTTCCAGATCCTCCAGCTGCTCAACACTAGTTAAGATTGTGCCAACTTGTCAGTGATAAACCCTTCTTTATTTTTTTTTTCCAGAGGCTCGTGTGTAGAAAGCTTCAAGCATAAAAATCTGCTTTAGGCCTGAAGCTTGGCAGACAGCACCTCAGGCCAGGAGCAAATATCTTTGCCAGGTTAAAAACAATGATAATACATTTGGCCATTTTTTCAGTACTGAAAGTGTAAAAATAATGGTTTGTGTGATGGAGAAGTTTATGAGCTTATTTAAGTAAAATTATTTTGATTTAGCACAAGGATTTTGCAAGGCATTCATCCTCAATACAGCCTTATTACAGTGCTTTAAATCCTTCATCTTTTAAGGTTAATGCAGTTGTGTTCACTCAAAGAGGAGAATGTATTCTGTAACTTTATACTTTGTTCTCCAAATGCATCTAGGAACCTAGCAGTTAATTATAGCTACAAACCTACTTGCATGTGCACATGCATGCAAATACATATAGGCACAGGCATGCAGGAATTGTTTTCTCTTTGCCCTTTCTAAAAGCTCTGACCTTGTACCAACTCTTCTCCTGGAGCTAGAGGAACAGCTCCTTCCAGAGCTCTGCAGAGCTGTTCCCTCAAACAAAAGCTTTACCTCCTCAATGCATGGCACAAAGTATCTGTGAGCCACCGTTCATGAATTCTGGCTTCCCAGGCTGTCAGCAAACCTCTCCACATGCAGCGAATCCTTCAAATGTCAGCTCCCCTAGGGACCACATTTCAAAGGATAGCAATAATAGTAATTCTTTTCACTTCTGCCACACTTCTCATTACAGGATAATAGCAAAGTGTTTGACCAGCACTAGGTCCTGACTACAAGCTTGGAATAACCTTTCAAAAGAGGGACGTGCTGGTGTCCTCTAGCCTAGAAGCAAAATAATTCTTGACTTGAGTGCAAGTCTCACCAGAACCACTGGCTGTGACCATGGTCTGCTTGCACTGAGCTAGCTGTAGGACCAGATGTCTGGACATCACCAGCCATGCAGACAGGATGTTGTGGAAGGAAGGAAGGAAGGAAGCAAGGAAGAAAGAAAGAAAGAAAGGGGCAAGGCAGTTAGAACAATGAGGTCCTGGTTTTACTGATTCCAGACTGTGTAAATTAAATTGATTCAGCCCAAAGTGTTTTCAAATCACAGCAAACAGCCATAAATCATAGTAAGCATAAACACCTGCAAGATCACCTCTGCATTATTAGTGTACCTCCTGATACATAATCTTACAGCCATTCCTACTTACACGACTGTGTAAAAGTGAATAAAATCTCACACTTCAAGATATATGAAACCTCTAAACATTTCATGATGCCTAGAAAATAGTTTAGACAATGCAGTAAGTTTACTATGAGTCATAATACACAAATAATAGCAAAAGCACAGCTCCTGCCCAAATCCTATAAGCACAAAACAAAAGCCTTGTTGTTATAAACACAGAATCACACTATATGGCTTAATTCCACCCCGAAGCACTTCAGATCCCTAGTCCCACTGGAGAGCTTTATAGTTATCAAAAATCCAATAGATGAAACCAAAAAGGCATGGCAGAACCCAGACTGTCCAAATTAAAGCCTCTGAGATTCTTTGTAAATCCATCACAGAACATAAAAATCATTAATTTATCTCCTGGCTTCACATCCTCCTGACAATTTAGTATCCAAATGCATTGTCAGTGGCCATTCCTTTGCAGTTGGTAACAGCCAGAAGAAAACTGGGAGGGAAAGGGCTTGTGGTTACCAGCGCAGACCTGGGCATCACAGGAGCTTCACTTTTGCCACAGGCTTGCTGTATCCTCTTGGTCAAGTCGTTTCACGTTTTTATGCCCCATCTTCTTCTCTGTCCTGGATAACAACTGCTGATTTACTTCACGAGGCTTTTGTGAAGCTCCATTTGTCAATGCCTGTGATGTATTACTTATTGTCATAGCCATAAACAGTTGCCTTCTGAAGATGCTGAGCACATCACCTGCATTTTGATTTCTGCCAAAACCTCTCTTCCACTTATGACAAACTCTTTCTTTCTCCTTTACTAGCATAATAGTCTTTTATTCAATGATGATTGAATTTAACAAGCCAATGTTTGGGGCCGTGAAGTCAGCTCCCAGTTACCGAATTTCTGTAATAAGGGAAGTTCAAGGGAAAGCCAGTGGATTTGTGATGAAGTGGTGGCATAAAGCATGGCTAGTTTTGAGGAGTCTCTGCAATTGGTGGTCCTGTCAGCATCTTCAGCAAGGTGTTACTCATGTCTGAAGGACAGCTTTTATGTTGAGAATATGCCCTGCATAGATGCTTAAAGAGCAGCAGGATAAACATATGTGAAGAAAAAAGCTGATCAGAGCCCAGATATAGCACATCTATCTTTGTTAATGCTATACATGGTAAATGTATCTGAGAAAAGGCACATAAAAATAAGTGCATTTTCTATAAATCTTGATGAAAATACTAGTTTGTTTTTAATATTTTTTCTTCTGGAGACTCTGGTCTATCATGCTCCCTTGTTCCTGTTATAAAACCTGATGACAAACTAGGCAGTGGCTAGATTTAACATCCTGACTGACCTTATCTAACCGACCTTGCACCAAAACAGCAGAGTCTGCTGCCAAATTTTCAAGTTCTCTTCAGTATCTGAAATCTCAGGAGCTTCATTTCCTAAATAATTTTGAATCTGCTGACCTTATCACATTGCCCAGAAACAAAGCTGCCAGGCAGTCGGCAGGGGCAGTTAAGCAATCTCACAAAAGGGGGAGCTCTGGGTGCAAAGCTCTCCTCTGAAAATGCAGAAGTGCTGGGCTTGCCTGGGTGATGGGGGGTACCGAGAAGAACAAGGTTTCTATCACTAAAATAAATTTGGCCTCCAAATTCAACCAAAAATGAGTATTTGACTAAAATCCTGACACACTCTGAAAGGCTGAAGATAGTTTGAATGATAAGAAGTGTTGTGTTTCTAAAGATGCATGATTTCAGTTTACAGCAGAACACTTCTCAACTCTTAAAAATAAACAAGAGAAAGTTAGAAATGTATCTTGTGACTCTCCAGGAGAGTTTGATATTATGTCACTTGTTATGAAAGCCAAAAATGAGTATACCACAAAATGGCACTGACTTTTCAATCATTAATGGCACAAGCAACTAAAATACATAATGTGTTGCAGTGAATGCAGTGTTTGTAAACACGTGCAATTAAAGTGGAATAAGATTCAATTATAATGGATTATGTGTTCATAATAATGCAGATCATGCAATTCTTATTAGTTGGGCTGTACCCTGAACTCAATTCAGGAGGAAATTATATTGAAATGTGCTATAATGAAGAGGAAATTTTAATGAGAAGACAGGGTTGAAAAAATATTACTCAAAGCAAGAGGAATGAAAGCGTCCGGAGGCAGAATACAAATGACAGTAACACAAAGTCATTTGACTACATCTCCGGCTTTATGCAAAGCTTAGAAATTCACACTTGACAGCTGCCAGGAACTAGGTAGGTGAATTCGCCCCACTGGTTGCCACTGTTCAGAGAGCAGGGGCTGTGCTTTCTCTCCAGATAAGCTCTCTACAAGCTCTGCTCATTTTGAGGAGTTTCGCATGGTGCAAGTGACAGAATAATTCAGCTCTCAGTGCTACAAGAGAGTTTAGCATCTTCTGGGAGGCTACTTTTTGGGTGGGAGCAAACAGTACTCCCAAAGATGCTCAATTTCATTTATTTCCATGTTTTTCCTCTGATACTGCAGGCTTATATCCAAGGCAGATATTATGCACCTATCTAATCTTTCCCTTTGTTTAATCAGCCATGGAAGTTAATTTTCTTCACAGGAATTGCTTTAATTAACCATCACTAGGAGTGGGGGAGGACCAGACCACATTCTGTAATGTACAGAAAATTAGAGAACCTAGGTGATACTGAACACATTAGAGCTGATCTCCACTAAAACATGCAGACCTTGTCCAATTCTGGAAACAGATAACTCACAAACTACTTTACAAAACCTGGTTATAATGGGTACATGTGTATAACAATGCAAACTGTGCTCCACTGATTAGTACAAGGCCTTGACTTGACTTAATCAATATTTGAGAGGTGAAAAGCAATGCAGTGTATGAACTAAAACAAAATAAATGAGAAACCCAAAGTGCTGAATTGCATTAGCTACACAATCCTTAGGAGGCTGAAATCCTGAAGAATAACTTGTATTGGCTTGGACAAGGCATTAAGGATATCTGCCCTGAGCTTGTTGCTGTTGGCAGAAAGCAGCTACACTTAACATAAAGGCGCATTTCTGGAGTGTGGTAACAAGTGACTGTAAGTGTGAGAGATTAAATTGGAAATTTTACATGGAGGAGGAAACCAACTGTGTGATCCCACAGTATCACCAAGCATCAAAACTCTCAGATAATCAAAGAAAAAAAAAACGCCTAGGGACTAGATTCCAAATTCTTCATTCTGAACAAATGCTCACTAGAGGACATTTGAAATTGTATGAGGGAAATGATACTGTCACCAGAGCTCACAGAGAACAATGGTCTCATGCATATTCATACATTCATTGTTGCCACTTAACCTCCCAGCTAGGGATCTGTGCCACTCCCACAAAGAGCAGGAAGAAGCACGGTGACCTTCTGGCTCTCCATGGGGAAACTGGGCGATCATCCCCCATCGTGCATCATCTGGCTTTTTTTCACTCAAACTTCAAGTGTTGCAACCTACGAGGCTTCCCTTGCCAGGAATTTTTTCTGAATATTTAGTCTGTTTCCCTTTCTCACTTCTGACTCCTCATGCTTTCTTTTACACCCTATTGTGCTACTTGGTTCTCCTGTCTTTGGTGTTCGCATTGTTTGGCACTAGTTTTTAATGTCTCTAGCCATTTTTCTCTGAGTGACAGAATATTACAGTTCTCCCAGTACTGATTTAGCTCCTTTAATCTTTCTTTATCAATATATCTCCCCATCCCCTTGATAATTTTTGTTGCTCTTCCCTGAACACACTACAATTTTTCAATATCTCCTTGCTAATGACTTTCCCAGAACTGAACGCAGTGTTCCAGGTGCAGAAGGAGCAGAACAGCACAAAGGTGGTCGAATCTGTGCTGCCCCCAACTGCACTGCCCTTTTGCTACCATATCCCATTTCTAACTCAGGTCTAACTTGTACCCACGAGTTTTGAGGGGGAAGGTGGAATTTCATCTATCAGATACTTTGCAGGCAGAATCTAAAATGCTGAATTTGAATTTTTTTTAGCAAGCAGTTTTGGGTGAGCACATCTGTCCTGAAGACTGCAGTCTGAACTCTAAGCAACATCACCCATGTGGAAGTCACAACCCTGCCTTATGTCACTAACTTAGAAAACAGCCAAATTGTATAACTGGATATGTAACTCCAAACCTCCCATTTAGGAAGGATGCTGGGGTAGGAGCGGATTTTTGTAAGTCTTCAGGCTAGTAAGATTCATGTCTGCAGAAGCTGACATGGAAAATTATGAACCAAAACCTCCTTTCCTCCTCCCAATGAAAACTGTTTGAGCTGATTTGTTCCAATGAACAGGAAAACTGGTCAAATTCTGCTGTTCTGCAACTAACCCAGAATTCCTTTTGTACCACCCTGTCCCAGCTGCTTCTCCCTCTGAATCTGTTTGTATCTTTTGTGAAGGATTTTAGTTCCTCCTAATCCCATCTCACCTGCATATCTAATTAAAATATTGTTTTCTCCTCCATTTCTAGATGAACAGTGAAGATATTAAATAAAACTTATTTAAGAGTAAGCTTCATGGTTCTTCTATGGTCCCCTCATCTTCAACTCCATGCCTTGCCACTCACTGTTAACCCCTCTTTATAGCCTTCCAGCCTGTTTTAAATCAAAAAGACAGTGCTCATCTCCAAGCTGATTTAAATTAATTTTTCTAGAAAGATTTAATGAGGCACAATATCAAATGCACTACTCAGATGCTAATATATTACAGCTCCAGCATTCCCTTCATCCGTTAATTTTCTGCTTCTATCAAAAAAGCAATCAAGTTTGTCTGGTGAGATTTATTTTTGCTAGACCAACTCTAGCTGAGACTTCGTGATGCCAGGGCCAGCTCTCAGAGGCACACCAGACACCCATGACCTGAATTGCCTCCAAGGTAGCTGGGTGTATCAACGCCTCTAAAAATGGGTGTTTGGAGTCATTATTATGTTAATCCTACACTGTGGGCTCAGCTAATTGGCAGTTCTGTCATTATTGTATCAGTGCAAGAGCAGGCAGTACTGTGATTTCTGTCCAAAAATGGTTGGGATCCCATATGATGACCTGGGGCTGAATTTCCCCGGAGGGCTGCAGCCACGGGTTGTGGTCCTTTCACTTTCTGAAAGCTACTGCTCTTGTGTCATGGCAAGGTCACCCAAAACACCTCAGAAAGCCCTGTACCAGCACATCTTGCTCAGCACCCCCTGCAAAGCATCCTGTTCCCTGCCAGGCAGCACTCCCAGGGCTCTTTCTGTGGTGTTACGGTGCCCATCCAGGATGGGGACCCCCTGCCTGGAGTATCACGACAGATTTAGGAACCCAGGGACTTTTTGATGGGCCAGGTTGCGCTGGTTGCCTTCATGTTCCTTACCTGCACTGCAATCCAAAGCAATGCTGATTTCTTTTCCTTAGAAAGCGTAAATAATAGATTTTCAGAAAACAGTGTTTTGGGATAACTTATTTCTCCTTTTAACTGTCTTTATACTGTTTGCATTAGTCATTTCTTAAACTTCTGTTCACAAATCAGGAGAAATAATCACATGCAGTATGGCATTTTCATCACTTTGCCCAATATCCCAGGCTCATCTGTATCAGCTGATTATTTCCCTCAAGTATTTTCTCACATGTTACTAAGAAAAGATATTTTATTGGCTTTTCCTCACTTCTGAATAGTTCACATTTCTTTTATCTGTCTCATTAAAGATAGTCATCACTAGTTTCATACCCACCCCAGTTTACTAATTAATGCACATACTTTCTCTCTAAGATTTTGTTTGTTTTCCCCCATACTCATATAATCAATGTCTTTTGTATTCCCTTTAAATCCTTCGGCAGCATTAATTCACTCTGATTATATTTTTTTTTGCTATCCTTATCCATTTCCTGCTGAGCTTTAAATGAATCTGTATTCTTGTTTGATTTCCTTTCGACCTTTTCCTGTTTCAGTGCAGGTTTTTTAACTTCACTCTTTGAGCAGTCCCTTGTGAAGTGACTGTAACTGTAGCAGATAAACCCTCCATGCAAACTTACAGTTTTTTGTGCACACCTGATTGCCACAGGGATTGGAGGGGTCAAATCTGGAAATGGTCCCTTGTGAATTATGGGTGCAGGTTCTGGGGCAGGACAGAGACCACTGTCTTTGTGTCCTCCTAAGCTGAGCATCCTCTCATGAGCCAGGCAAGATGAAGGTGGGCTCCCACCCCAAAACACCAGCCATTAACCCCCCAAAGCAAGCAGCAAGCCCCCAGCAAGTTCAACAAGGTCCTTCGATGGATCCCTGGCATCATACACCCAATACATGTTCTGAGAAAACCCAATAAATATATTTCTGTCAGTAATTAGTTCCTTAAATAATTAGCTCATAGCTGTACAGTACTTTGAAGATATCAAGTGCTGTGTAAGTGCACACATTATTTTTGCATTTAGGGATCCTTTCAGTCTCTGCTGCCAGCACCTAGCTCTCAGCAGTAATGAGTTATGGGACATCGCTTAGGGGTAGATGTCTTTAGCAGGAAGGATTAGTTGCTATCTCTCCTCACAATTTATTTTTTTTAAAGACCCCAAATGTGCTGTTTGCCAGGAAAAGGGAATATCTAACTTCACTGCCCCTTAGGGCAGCAGAAAGCCTCATCTTAGGCCCCTGGTCCAGTTGAAAAGCTTTTGTCCTGGAGGTGGGGAGCATAGCTAAGCTCACCTGACCTATTCCAAGGCTGCTCCTAACAAGTTTCAGCTGCAAATCCTTCCCTCACTCTGTTCTGGCTTGGTGGGGTAAGGGGAAAAGGCAAACTCTTCTCTTCCAGGCCAGGTAAACCATTACATTTTTTGCTGTCAACTCTGAAGTGCTATTTTTGAAAATGAAAGATATTTATTCTTTTAAGAGTCGCTAAGATTTCAGCAGGGCCACTGGTGAATTTATTCTTAATGCTGGGCTATCAACATATTAAGTAGCTTCTTGATGTGATTGATCTGAAGCAAATGGATGTGGTGCCTGTGTTGGTACTGTTTGTATTGTTCTTACAAACTTACTTAAAGCTCCTAGCTAATTCACTATTCTGGGATTCTAATGCAAGGCAGCAGGTACTACAGTTCCCCTGCAGAGTATTTTCAATATTAATTATCTTGCTGTGCGTTAAGTAGTTTTTGTTTTTGTGTTAAAAGGTTTATGAAGATTAGATGATTAAAATGATAAAAACTAATTTTCTCAAGCACAGCCACTCTGCAGCAGTCAACTGGAAAGAGAAAAATATGTGCATTTAGTTGTCTGGGAGAAATGGCACTGTAACTAAATTATCATGGAAAGGAGAGAACAGTGGGAAAGGCTGTTTTATCACAAATGTTGTTGCTGGCCACACACTTGTGCTTGTGTTGATGTGTCTGCTGCTCATTTTCATTCCCAATAAAGCAGATTTTTTTCTAAGAAATTAATTTCATATATGACAGGAATGGCTACCACTTGCAAATATACCACATCTGCTGTAAAGCTAAGCTCAGAGTGACAGCAGAGTGTATTTTGACTGCTCGTTGAGGACAAGGGGACTGATGAAACACCTCTGTGGCTGCGTCTGGTTTCATGGCATTGAGCTGGGCTAGAGTACAAGTGCCTCTTACAGGGGCAGCTGTTACTGGAGGATGATCTTGTGGTTAAAGGAATCTCTTTTACAAACACCATTACTGTCTCGATTCCCTAGCTGCAAAATGATGAGGAAACTCTGTACAAAGACAAGTCACAGTCCTACCTTCTGTGAGACATTGCTATTAGTCTGCTAATGCTGACAGATACCTGGTTTCACTGCTTTGCTCTTTATCCCTAGTGACATCCAGAGGGACTCTGCAGAGCTGTCATGGCTTATTGCAATATATTGCTGAATTCGGTGCTGTTGGACTTCAGCAGATCTGTTTGGTTTTAATTTTGGCCTAAGAGTGAACTCTGAAGTGAGGATCAGTTGGTTAAGACAGATATATCTATGCCTCCCTCTTTGAAACCGTGGGACTTGAAGCATGACCTGAGCAGCACAGCAGCAGGGATAGGTGCAGCTCTCAGCGCCCTGCCCTACCAGGCTGCCACCCTGAAGAGCAGTTTCATGCCCTATCACTATGGTTGTGTCTGCCTTGCTGCCCACTCTCACCTCTGCTGCTTCCACAACAGGACATGTGTTGGGTGAGAGGGCAAAGTGACCCTGGGCAGAGCAGCAGCAATGCCATCCCCATAGAGAGCCCTTCAGATCGTTTCCTGTGACTCTGGCACAGAATAGCTTCTTCCCTCTCTCATTACAAATACGGTGCCTTATAAGCAGCATAAAATGATTTGTGATAGCAAAGCTTCCTGCCTGTCAGGCAGAGGAATCTGCACAGTATTTGCTAGTGCTAAAGCTATGGGAATTAAAGTCACCCTTATCATTAGCAGTAGTCACCGATATTGCACATGTGAGGATGAAATCTAAAGAGCAAAAGGTGCTCTGTGAGATAGAGTGTAAGCCAAGAGCTGAGGACAAGCAGAAGAATCACTCTGATTATAAGGCATGTGGGATATATCCATTTCATCTGGTCCGGCGGTGGTTTCTGCATTTGGGGATGCTTTCCTTCAATGACTAGCACTCAAAATATTGTGTTTTCTATGAGGCTGTTGTTCTTAGTGTTATGAACTGTTATTTGTTGATATCATGCAGCCTTTTCAATGTCCTAGAATTTATTATGGGTATTAGAGATGCCAATGTTTATTCATTTTACACCTTCATTATCTGATCTAGCCTCATCATTACTCCAAACACATACAATGGTATTATCTCTGTTGCCTTGTTTCATTATAATTCCCACTTGTGTAGTGCTTTATTTCTAAGAAATAACTTATTAGAGAATATGCTGAAACATAATCACATAATATGTATGTTTGAATCTCAAGCATTTGGCAAAAAATATCTGTGTCTCGGAGGTGGCACAGTGTCTGTTTTAGGCCAGTGTTGGTAGCACACTGAATGCTGGATCCTGAACAGTCTCTGACAGCCCAAAATATCTGTAGTGGATACTTCAGTCTCCTACACATCCATGGGGAAAGTTCCTCCCAGTGCTAAATATAATCTCTGTCCTCAGAAAACGAGGAGTTCATCTTATTGATATATGTCCCACCTACAGTAATAATGACTGATGTGTATTTGATTTTTTTCCCCTAGTTCTCATGAACTGGACCTGTACGTTGTGTGAGGCTACAATCAGTTGTAGAGAGGGGAAAGGAGGAGAGAGATGGGAGGGGAAAAAAAAAAAAGCAAAGCAGGATGCAGCTGCCTCTGACTAAGATGGACATAGACATCACTGTCATTGTGGCAACTGTTAGATTTTTATGTTGAGAAGGATTTTAAGGATCAACTAAATAGAAAGTAAAGCTGAGATGAGAATGCAGAGAGGAAAGGGGCAGGAAAGACAGATGTGGCACATCCGATGTGAGGGGACTCATGATTAAGCAAACAGCCTGTACACACTGGGCGGAGGGAGTGCACTCGGAGCCTAGGACTACTCACTGAATATCCTGTCTGAGAGAAAGTGCTGAAAAAGTTGACCTAAATCCATTTTTAGCAGTGACTATTCTTCTAACTGGAAGTGTTTCCTGGCTACAGTGAACTGCACTCAGCTATGAGCAGGTTCTGCCTTGCTGGACTCTCACGATGTCAGTTCTCAGCCCCCAGTAGGGCAGTGGGATGCCATGGCTGCTTGGAGGGAGTCAGCCTGGGCTTGACAACAGCCCTTACGTCCAATAGTGGGATGTAGCTCATGGCAGTCTTTGGCCACAAGTAACACAGAGTTACAGGAGGTCTTGCAAGAGCATCTGCTGCAATAAAAGCAGACAATTATCTCCGTATTTTAGGGAAGCTTACAGTGAGTCTGAGTTAGTAATCCCAAACATAGCACTCCATCCCTGTTAAAGGCTGGAAGGAAAAGCCCTAGTTTCTCAGCCTGCAAGCTGTAATTAATAAATCAGCTAATGGGGAGAATAACAGAAACAGTGTTTTGGAACAAATGATATGATTATAAAAGCATATTTCATCCAGCAAGTAATTACCACACCTGCTGATATTTGTTAATATATATTTCAGTGAAAAACAAAATCCATGTTTCTGCTATAAATTCTGGCTTCGTTCCCACAGATACCAATCCTCAATCTTTAGCCAAAATTTGCTGAGGCATTGTCTGACACAGAAAATGGACTCTGAGCTCTAACATAAAATCTAATTACAGGAGGTACTGCAAGACAGGACAAGTGATGATGCCTGTAGTGATGAAGAAGACAGGGTTTGATACACATTCTTTTCCAGCCAAAAAATACCAGCTATCAGTAACACTGCCTTGGCTGCAGAGCATGCACACAGGCACATGCACAGTCCAGTATTGAAAAGCACAAACTCCATTCTCTCCTCTTCACTCAAAACCCAAATACCTGCAGCAATATGAACAAATACCATAAAAATTAGAAATTCCAATTCCCTATGCGAGGAAGCACATTGAGGGGGGGGGGAAGTGAGGATTTGGCTGGTAGGTAAGAAGTCAAAAATTGATTCTACACAAGATAACCTTTTGAAAGCCTGTCCATCTATTCACTGGGTGAACAGTGTCTTGTGTCTGGGTGCTGGGCACTGCATCAATGCCCATCTGGGGACACCAGGATATTGTGGGGGGCTCATGTCTCTGCAGGCATCAGGGCTGCATTCCCCAGCTGCCTTTCCCTGCTTAGCACTCGGGAAGCTGCCCTTTGCTGACGGTTCTGCCCGGGGGCTCTGTGTTCACACCAGTGGGAAGTTTGCCACGGGCTGTACGGAACAGCATCGGAATGCAGGGGGGCTGGTGAAGGCAGGTTAACAGCATGGCTCTGAAACAGGCTGGAGACAAAGTGCTGCAAAATGCACTTTTGTGTGGGAACAGCTCAATATTGAAGGCTCTGTCTGCCGTGGCACTGGTGTGCAGGTAGTGGAACAGCCAGTGACTGTGTTCAGCAAGTACCAGCTCCCAAACAGTGTCCAAGCGTGGACCACCAGCTTCATCCAGAGTGAGCACAGGTCCCTGCTCTCACTGTTCAGCTTTCAACACAGATGTGTAAGTGACACAGAGCAAAAGTTAACACATATGTTGGAGAGAAATGAGAAACAGGGGATCTTGGTTCCCCAGCAGGTGCAGGGAATCTCTCAACAGCTTTGTCAGGTAGGTGGTACAGGTTGTAAAGTACCTCTGCTCCCTGCTGTTCCTCAAGCACTATTTCTCATCTGGGACATGTCTGACATTGCAGCGCAGTGGGCAAGACCCATTCCTTTGTAGGTTTGTCTCCCTGTGGTACCATTGTCTGTATCTGCCCAGAACTCCCATCCACAGTTCGATATTCCTGCTGGATTGTCTGGACACTGCTGCAGCTGTGTGTGAGGTTCCCATCAGGGGCTATTTTCTATATGATGAAGTGGTAACAACTAAATGTACCAAGGTTAACGAGGCTTCTCCTTCCCTGAAGTGTATGCCTTCTATATCTCCTAGGATCCCCTGTGTTGGACTGTGCTGCAGAAGAGCACTTTCTAATTGCTGCATTGCTGCACCCTACCATCGCTCTCTGCCACCCAGCTAATTCTCACTGCATGTCTGAGACCTTCTCATTTTATGAGCAGCATCACATAATCCCCACACATCAGCATGCAGGAGCCAACAGAGATCACGTACAGGCATTAAATGCACTTGTTGAAAGGAGGGTTCCCAGGTGGAAAAATTAGAGAGCCATTCTCCAAGGTTTGTGCGTGATCATGCACTGTCTCTTCAATAAACAGGGATTAATATGTCAAAGGAATTACAGTCTCCTGTGGGCACTTTCAGGGAGGCCCCATGGACCTCCTGAACTAGGGTATACTCATACAATACACAATCTTCTTGCTTCTTTCTCTGTGCAGTATGTATAGTAATGAATCCCTTATATAAGTATACGTGTGCTATCAGAGATGCAACATGAACTTTGCTAGTTCCCATTACCCAAGGACAGGCAGATCTGTTATTTACTGTTTCAGTGCTTGCAGCATATTTGTGGGATGATGCTAAGGTTCATCTGGCCACAAAGAATTTGTGTTATATCCTGGATAGTGTGGGATACACACAAGAAGACACAGTTACACAGCATCTCTCTACTGGTGGTGAAAGAAAATTACCTTCCTTGGTTGTCCCAGCTGGCATGGGATCAGCTGGCTAATGAACACCTTAAATTTGCAATCCTTGGGTCATCGGGAAAGGAGGAACAACACTTTGCCTTAATGCAAGGTGAAAATCATAGTGTGGTGGTGAAGAGGAAAACTGTGGGCTTGCCCTCAGGAAACATGGGAATATTTGTCTCCCACTGAGGAAACAGCAGGATGAGACTCACAGATTTGCTAAATATCTGAGTCAAGTTCCTAGGGGAGAAGAAACTAATAGGCTTTCTGATACTTGCTCTCATTTTCTATCGTTGGTCAGTGCGTCGTGGTAAGCTTATGGTGGCCATGACATGCTTTGTGATAGTGATCAATATCTAATTAGGCAAAATGTTAACTTGTTAATGCCTGAAGCTTTAAGCCTCACCTTCAAGCCTCAGCCCCATGTGCATTCCTGTTCTCTGTGACAAATCACTTGTGTTCTTGTTCTTGACCAAACAGGGTTAACTCCTATGATGATAACACCACTAGCTCAGTATAACCTCTTCTTTTTCCTTTGTGTGAAAAGCTAAACTCCAGCTGTCACTTTGTCCAAGTGTGTTGCAGAATGCACAGCTCAGGTTTATTCCCTCTGCTGCAATCCCTGCAGGACATGGATGGAGAACCTTGCCCTTTGTGCTGCTTTATGCAAAACTGAACAAGATGCTTTTTAAAAAAAAAAATAAAAAAATAATAATCTTTCTAGTGATCCAGAACTGCTGCAGTTTTCTCCTGCAACACTGAGGAAGTTACTGCCATCCCTTTCCCTTTGGTCCTGCCGGGAAATCCATTGCTGGTGGTACAGCAGCACCTAGAGGCCCTGGGCCGGAGGTGGCAGCACGGCAGCGAGCTGCCAGGGACCCCTGCCCCGAGGAGCCTGCGGCTGGGGGCACCGGGGGCTGCGGGGAGGTGCTGTTGGGGTCCCAGTGAGCACCCACAAAACTCCAGGGCTAAGGGAAAGAGTGCTGTTCTCCTAGTGGCACAGAGGATTTGGGGATGAAACCAGAATTGACTTGACCTTCCTGCATCTCAGGACCGTTCCTCCCTTCTGCATTCAGACCCACCAGCTCTGTGAGACCTAACAGACCTAACGGAGCCCTAACAGAGCTGATTTCTGGGGAGGATCTTTCTGGCCACTCGTCTTCCCAGCAGGCATGGTCAGCCAGTTTGTACTTAGAGATATGCCTCCTCATCTTCTTAAACCAGAGGCTGCAACACCTGCACCCCCAGCCTGCCAATGTCCCCCTCCCTGTCTGCTTCCCCCAGAGCCTCTGCTGTGTTCCCATCTCCTCTGCCTGCTCTGTTCTCCCATGTGCCTCTGCCACTGCTCCAAGGCAGCCCCAGGATCTCCAGGGGCAAGTTACCCTAGAAAACACCTGCAAACAGCTCTGCCCCATGGAAGGGATCTCTGCATGGAAGAGATCTCTGCCTTATCACTGAATAATCCCACTCAAGATATGGTAGAGCTTTTTCCAAGTAAAGCTTTTTTTGGTGTGTCTGTAGATCTTGATATAATACTGTAAAAACTTCTGTGGGGCTTGGGCATGTCCTCTGATCCTTACTTGGTCAAGGAAGGCAGAATCTGCCACCCAGGCTGACATGGTAGTCGTTAGATGCAGCTCCCCTTGCTGCTCACTGCAGCTCAGCTGGCTGCTGCTTCCAGTTGTTTTTCCAGACACCTTTTTTTCTGAAAGATTAAACAGTTCTTTGTGCCTTGTATCTTTCTCTCATGAAACTATTTCTGTGTTCAAATTAAGTAACCTCTCTGTGTGACTTTAGCAGTTATATAAACTAAGAAACAAATTTGTCCTCTGCAGCCTTTCGTCATTGCTATGGATCTGAACTGGCTTTGGTACTTAAGAATTCATGAGAAAATATGGATACTAGAAATAGTTCAACAATTTAGTATAATGTTATATATGGAGGTAACAACACTTCCTCCAATTAGTCTTAATTTCCTTATTAATATAGCCATGAAGCTCAGCCTGCCTTCAGCATCTGCCTTGGGGAGGTGCTCGTTTTCACTCTGGGTTTAGGAGGAGAAGCTCTGAGCAAAGGGGTGGAATTAGGGAGGGAAAAGGAGATCTGAGGAGAGTCAGGTCAGTCCAACCCTACACGATAGGCACATGACTGATGTTTGAGATTGTAGTTAGTTTCTGGCCAAGGAAAGAGGTCTCAAACATTTGAACAAGGGGATGAGATGGCTGTATGCCACCTGCTCTCCAAATAGAGCTGCACTACTTCTCTGCTGGGGAAAATGAGACAGGGATAAGACAGGAAGAGAGAAACTTGGTTCATTTACTGGGAAAGCTGAGGAGTACATGGCAACCTCACCTTGTCTCTGCCTGTCACTTTTTGGGCCAATAATGAGTTCATCAAAAGCTGAGCTGATGGAAGGGCTCTGGACAGATTGGTGACATATCTGTAAACCGATACAAGTTAGAGCAGAACAGATTTTTGTGTGCAGACATGCTTTTCCAACCCTTTCTCTTGATCTTGTTTTAAGCTAGGCCTAATCCTAGCACAGGAAGAACAACAGACAGAAACACCTCTTAAGACAGGGCCTCAGTTCTGTGCCACATCCTCCTGGCTTTCCTTTTCATCTAAGGTTCTCCCCCTGCAGCTCGTGGCAAGTGTCATTAGTGCTGTTACACTGGTATCTAGGAGGTGCAGCTTATGTTCATATTCCCTTTGCACAGAGCCTTTGATAAATGTGTAAGTACATATTAGAAGATAGTCCTGGAATAAAACAAGCAAACAGACAATAGAGACATAACCAGAGGGAAAGGAGAATGGAAGTCATTTTCACAAGTGAGAGAAGCCTCTCACCATTGCCCTGGCACCAAGGCACCTTGATTTTTATGCTGTCCTTATAACCAGTTGCATTCTTTCAGTCTGTTTTTCTTTCCTTCACCTCCCACTACCTTCAGGTTACACAAGCTGTCGTTATGCTTTGTACAAAAGCTTTTATGCAATGCAGGTATTGTGGAAACTTAGCATTTTCACTGTGCCCTGCCACCATCAAGCTCGCAAGCTAATTCATCACTGCTCTCCCAGTGCCTGGCAAGCTGAAAGGCAGTGCCTTTACATGTCAGTGCTCATAAGGGTGATTGTATATTCACTTGCTGCTTCATAATGTGCTGGTCACCAACCCCGAGTAAGCAGGGAACATTTCTCACTCCTGCCACCATTGTTAAATCATTAGCTGATGCTCCTGGGTACTTTTGTCAGCTTCATGCCACCTCCAGAAAGGGCTTTGGGCCACAGAGGGCCCTGGGCAGGCTGAGGGCGGTGGGGTCACTCTCAGGCGCTGAGGTGTGATTACTGAAGGAGAAGGTGCAATTCACCTTGCTCCCGTGTGATGAGCAGCAACATCACGCAGGTCTACAACCTTCCTCATTCCTTAACCAACACCTGATATTCCAGCAGGAAGTGGCATGCGGAGCCGAGCAGGATAGCAGGACTGGCATAGCAATTGAAGCATGTCAGCAAACAGATTTATTGATAATATGCCTGAATAAGACCCTGTGCTGGTGGGATGCTCTGGAAAGAACAGGAATGTACAGGTAGGCCTGAGACTGTGGCTTGTTCTCCTACTTGATCAGCACCATTGGGAGCCCTCTTTCTTGCTCCCGAGAGCAGCAACATGCAGGGAAGGATTTATCTCGGTTCCCAACTTTCAAAAGGGTGAAAGTGGTAGAATGAGGCTTTGATTCTCACTCCCTGATTAGCTTCACTGCCTAAAAAAACTGAGCTCTGTGACTGGTTGTCTATTTCTGGGAGAAGAGAGATGGCTCGGTCCCATCTTCTTGTCCAACTAGCTCCCCCAAGGCACATTCTGCATTAACCAAAGTTTTCCTTACCACATGCTCAAGTGAGCATCTCTGCTACTGCAGCTATTCTTAACCTATCAGGGAAAAAACCCTCTGTAATCTAAGTCCAAAAAAATGGCCTAAAGGGAGGATGAAGAGGGCTGCAGGAAGATATTCTCAGCAGAGTAAGTTGCACAATTGCAAATAGAAGCACATTCTGTGCAGGCCTAGGCACTGGTCTACAGAGTGGCCAGGGCTGGGAGTAACTTTACTGATGCTAATAAATCAATATGATTGTATACGAGATCAAGACCTATGCAAATTGATAAGGGCAACCAGCCAGCTGGTCTGTGTCTGTGTAACTCCACAGAATCTGGTTTGTACCAGCTGGCCAGCCACTGACCATAAGGCCAGAAGCCACAGGATGGGAGCTGCTGCGAAGTAGGGGCCCTACAGAGCTCTGCTCACCAGACCCTTCGTGGAGTCCATTAATGGCTTAAAGAGCAGATGTCTCGGTGCTTCCTTGGGAAACACCGAAAAAATCAAAGAAGAGCATTTGGAGTGGAATGTCATGGGCACATCAGGGCAGCCGTGGAGGAGCAGCAGGTGGACAGGGCAACAGGAGGCAGCAAAATGGACTCTGCCTGCACACACCACTTGGCATTAATTATATCTGTTGGACTTCTGCATGATCCTTCAAAACTTCTGTGGGAGATAAGACATGGCACTAACTCTTTGAACTGGGGTAGCGATGCTTGTCTGGAAACCACACAAACAGGAAAATCCACAAAGCATGCCAGTTTGTTTTGCAGACTGTAGGTAATCTTGTTTGATTTTATAGTGGGCATTAGGTCTGATGGTGCTCTCCTTATTTTCAGTGAAAGAGGCACAAGTAATAGCTGTCTTGCTCACATGTCATGAATAACTGGTGAAGTCAATATTAGTTGTGAAAGCCATTTCCCTCATTGCATTAGTTCTGGTGTGCAAGATTTTATTAAATACAAGGAAACAGACATTGACTGAGTACTGCAAAACCTCTCCTAACTGCAGTTACTGCTTCTTGTCCTTTATTTATAAACTAATCCATACTAGAAGTGTGCATGTAGCAATTCATTTTAAAAGTGACAGTAACCAATATCTTTGCAAACTCACAAATAAGAATCGTTGTAGCCTCTGGAGAGGGAAAGGTTGTATTTCCCATTCTACAGGTGGAGGTTTGAAGCACAAACTTTGCCAAGGGTGTCCCCCTGCTACCCGTGTAACAGCCAGAACTGAAGTCAGATCTCCTATAATTCAACCCAGCCCTGTTACTGTAGGGCTATTCTCTAGTCTCGTATTCCTGCAAGCCATCACTCTATAAACATGATAAATAGACTGATAGAAGTGTTTAGCATTGAATATTCCTAGAGTATAACCATTCCAGCCTCCCTTGGCAGCAGAAACATTATTCTTCTGTCAAAGATGGGGAAACTGGGATGCAGTGCTTTGTCCAAACTTGTGGAATGGTTAAGATCAGAGTCCTACAGCTCTGAACTGTGGCTCCAGGTCAGTCCTATGAACTATGCTGCCTGTCAGTGCTAGCTACTGCCAGTGCATTAAATAATAGCTTAGTGGAAGAGGAAAATTTAGCAGTACTGACAAGGGAGACAAGATATGCTTTTCAATGAGATTTGAAAATTGAGACAGAGAGTTGATTAGGTTCATATCGGTGTGCGATCTGGAGATGTTAAACAACCAGCTATCCCCAGCCACAGTGGTGGGAATATCGACCAGATGGAATTGCTCCTCCTGAAACGCAGTAACCTGTCAGTACTGTAGTGCTGCTTGGAGGGGGGGTATTTTATCATGGGAGGAAAGAAACAAACCTTTCTTTCTCTGACCCCCAAAGTCTTATGGAAACCTTTGTCCAACAACATGGTACTTAAATTTTCCTTGATTATTTTGCAAAGAGGATAGTGTCAGAGAAACACATGGAGACACAATGGAAGAGAGAAATGTTACAGGCAACAGTTATCATATATACACAGGTTATAGGTACATAGGTGTATATATATATATATATAGGTTACCAGTACAATGAACACATCTGTACTGTGAGGCCTCATCTATGTTGTGATGGGACAAACTGCAGGTAAGACATTTGAGTGTGCTGAGCCCTGGGATGTGAGCGCTCCTGTCCCTGGCACAGGCTGTACCTTGGCTGTGGTTCAGATGCTCTGGATGGAGGAGAGACCAGGAGGCAAAGCAAGTGGCCTGTGCTGCCTCTTCAGGCCCTGTGGCTGGATGATACTGGGGCAGATCAACAGCACTCAAGGACTCCCCTCCCGGAAAACTCTAGGGAATGTCAGATGACAGCAGGGGAGAGTGATCTTGACAGTAGGTTGAGAACTGCAATGAGCTGATGAGTGGTACAGGCATGGTGACAGAGGCAAGGGTGTGCAAACACCCACACACCAAACTTGGAAGACACAGGATGCAGAAGGATTATGGATGCTGAAACTTTTTGGAATACCAGTTTTCCAAGAGCATCTACATTTGCTATCATGTTCCTTCTCCAGTTACATTACTAATGCTCTGTTATGTGAAATCTAGTTCCAGCTGACTGATGTACTGTATCAAACAAGGCACATCATGAATTGGTGTGAACTGAAGAGGAAAAAAAACAAATCCCCATTTCTGAAAACTGTCCTTCAAATAATATTAAACCCTACACAAACAAAAATACCGAATAAGCCACCTCTATATATCTTTGCTTATAACTGTATTACCAAAAGGCAAGGGTATGCTGTTGAGAGAAGGTGACAGGGGTCTAGATGAGGTGGAGAGGCTGATTTTATTTCCTGCCCTGCTGAAGTTCTGAGGTCAATGATAGGCAGTGGTGGCAACTGCTGCTCTGTAGCCACACATGCATCTGCCTGCCAGTGCTGCCTGACTTAACGGGGCACCTGAAGTCCAAGAGGATCACTTCATGGTGAATCCTCCACCGTCTGCATTAGGAAGTGTCATCTGCAGCTCTGTTCCTCTCTACAGACTGCACTGTTTTGCTCAGTAATGACTCAGGTGGTGATAAGAGACCTGAATAGAGCCACATTGCTAGTGGAGGTTTGCCTGCTCCTTTCCAAACTAAAAAAACACATTTTATTTGAATGGAAGAGATTAGGGACTCTTTATAAACACCACAGCTTTGAAGGTTTTGGAAAACCTTTCAACAAGTTTCTTTGGTTGCAGAAAATTCTGTCAAAGCACCCTGTCTGCCTTTAGAGCTGTTGTAATCCTGTTCCCCTCGATGATTAATCTGCGGAGAGCAGAAGGGCTCCTCACTCTGCTCACCTGGTGTCAGAGATGCTCCTGCTGATCAGGGGATAAACATGGGCTCTAGGAGCCCTGGCAATGGCTCTGCCTGAGGGACCTTCTGTGTCTGAGGGGGACATAGCATGTGGATGAGTCAGGGTACCAAAGGGTTTCTGGAAATTTAGCAGTATTTCTGGATGATGGGGCACAGTGGTGAATTTATAGGGCTCTTCTGCTGCCTCAAAAAGGAGCAGCAGAGAAGCAGGGGTGATGAGGTGAAGGATCAGCATTGATTAAGCTGACAGTTCAGTTACTGTCACTGTGGACGCAGCCACTTTTCTTCGCCAGCAGCAACTTAAATAATAAGCTGCAGAGGAAGAATGAGGGAGTGTCAGTGCTGGGCTACTCACAGTTGGCAGTATTTAGATAAGAAACTGGGGGTGTGATGGATGGCCATGATGCAAAGATACACGGAGATCAGTGCTCTGGAAATGCAGGCAGATTAAGTAGAACTGTGCCTGACTAGCCTGAAGGTGACTCTACAGAGAGTCAGTTGCTAGATGCTAATCACTTTTTTTTCCCTCGCAAATATTATTTGTACTTAACTCAGCTGTGGATACAACAGTTCTTGCATGTATGTTGGCAGATGATGCCTTCTCACTTTGGCCTAGATCTGCACACTGTGCTGCTCATTGGGCTCTGGGGCTCACAGGCAGAGAAGAGCTTGTTTGGTCCCAGTCAGATGGTGACAAGCACTTCAGATTGTGAAGCTGCACTGCAAGCATTGCCAGAGCTGTGGGTGAACCAGTTGCTCCATCTCCATGCCCCTGGTACTGTACCCCATGTCCCCACTGATTAGCCATTGTGCAGGCTGGATGAATGGCACTCTTGTCACACAGTGGTTTGAAGATAAACTCAATGCTCAAACTCTATAGGAGTCTTTTTCCAAATTTTACCTTCCTTCTGGCAGTCAAGGATGATGTATACAGCTCTGCCTAGAGCTCTGCTCTAGCTTCATGACCTAGTTTAAGGCAGGGTGTGACTGGCTGGCCTGGGATGTACTTGCAAGCTGTTGTGGGATGGGATAGTCTTTGTCGTCTTTGCAGACAACAGTGAGGGCTGGAATGAATAGGGATAATCCCCAGGTGTGGAATGTGAACCATAATGTCCATGCCCTGTATCTATGTCAGAACTGATGATTGAAACTAAATCAGATATATCCACTGTTTTAACTCTAAACCACTCCTTTAGAGAAGAAGAAGGTGGATGTAGCAATAGTGTCTAGACTGGCTGCTGTATTGCGTGCATTACCATCAGCATGGGGGGCTGTACATGAGGACTTTGTAAGTGGTTTAACTATTTTAATGACAGTGTCCACCAAATCTTGTATTTCAAACAGTGGCTCTAAGTCTTATGTTACTTTGCTGGACTTGGATTTAGGCATCATTCCATCTGTTTTCATGGACAGAGTAAGAGTAAATGAAGTGTCTTTGTGATTTTATAATCTTGATGTGTATTGTATATAGTTAGCTGTGATGGGCAGCTCTGAGAAGAATGATTCCTATAAATACCCAGACATCATTATTTGGATCCACATCTCCCTGGTCATTATGAAAAGGTGATCTTTTGACATCTTTCAAATCACCACACCAAGCTATTTCCAAGGAGGTTTCTGCTATAGTTTTAATTTTGTAGGAGCTATATTGAATGTTAATAACATCTCCAACACTAGACTGCACATATAGACCATTATGGATATCTATCTAGTGTTTCCAGTTAACCAGGGGCACTGTCTTTGCTGTCTGTTTCATCCAAGAACAAAATTAATTTGTTTGGATAGCAAATTGCCTTCCAGTCTGCAAATTAGCATTAGAGCATCACTATAGAAATAATCCATGCTATCTGGATTATGACAATGAGATTGCTATAAATGAAAGCTATTTTCTGAACTAATATTTAGAGAAGATGAGAGAGAGAAGTATACATGAGGGGCATTACTAAGCAAATTTAAGTATTTATTTTTTTGAAAGAGGCTTTTTTTCTCCTGAAAGGGTAATGAACATCTATCTTGCCAGGAGTTTCCTTACAGGTCTTAAATTAAGAGTGAAGCTTTAAGAACAAAGTGAAAATGGAAGAAGAAATATACTGCCATGGGAAGCTCAAAAATCAGGCACTTGGGGTTTCAGAGAGCTATCATTAATCCCCTCCTGCCCCGAGGGCATTCCAGTGTGACCATCAAAATGACACACATGCAGCTGTCTGGCAGCTTGCCACATCTCTAGGCTTGATGGACTTTGCTCTGGGGATGGCTAAACCTCCAGCTGTTCAGAATGGCAGTTTGTTTTCCTTGACAAACATGCTCAGATGTTTATCTGACCTACCCAAGCCCATAAAAGGAGATTATAAATTGTTTCAAATGTTTTTTTCAACACCTTTTCCTTACCAGAACCTGGGAACACAAGAGGCCATCAAAACCTGAAAGCTTGTCCTACCTGAGCACTGCTTTACTGTTGGATTAGGATCAGTGGTGGTACCAGGGTCTGCTAATATTGCTGTTGTACTTGTGGCTTAACAAAATATGTAATAACGTGCACCTTATTAATATGGAGGGGGTGGGGAAGGAGGGGAACCCAGGCATATGTCTGTCTGGCTTGGTGATAAGACCGCAAAGATCACATATGTCCCCAGCACAGCACGAAGCAGTCCCTAGCTGGTTCCCTGGGGCAGTGCAGCTCATGCAGTTACGTGGCATAAGCATGTACTTCCAATGGGTAAAAGGAGGCAAAGTGTGAGTCATAAATACACTCCAGGAGGCAAAGTGAAGTCTTCAAAGTGGGCTGGAGTGCAGTGGCAGAGCTGAAGATGTGTCAGAGAAGCATAGCCAGGGGCTGGGGCCAGCAGCAAAGGCTCCCAGGCAGGCAGTGTGTGTCTGTGTGCATGGCTGGGACAGCAGTGCCTGAAATGGTTCGGTTCTGATCACCTCACCAGCTCGGGCAGTCTCTAAATCGAGAGATTCACAGCATTGAAAAACAGTTTAATAATAACTGACAAGATATTAGCACTGGTTTTGAAAAGACTGCACAGGTGTGGTAAAAGAGTGGATATGTGATGGATGACAGAGAATCGTATGAAGCCCTTGTTTGGCTTTGTTTGGTGTCGAGTAAAAGATGAGAGAGAAAGAAAAGGATCTTCTAATAGTACCCCGTATCCTAACAGTGTAAGAAGACACATTCAGCCCATATAATTTTCGGAGCCTCCCTTCCCACCCTATACAGCAGCACACTGATACAGGGATGGCTGCTGAGACCGTATCTGATGCCTACAGACAAAATGTTCGTTTGCTTTAATAAAAAAAGTGAGCTCATGAGTGCAAACTGGGAAAGAGGACAGATATTTCCAAAGCTACTGCCAATCCCCTTACGTGGACATGATTTGACTACTGCACTTACTCAAGAAAGACCCATGACTCAACATGTGAATCTGAGCTGAATTGCATTCACAGGTTCCGATTCATTATGACTCCTAAGCTCCAAAAATAACAGCCTTTCAAAAATTTTATTTTAAAAAGAGATCAGAGGGGTGATTTTAAAATACCAACTACAAACGAACCCCCCTGAAATAATGGAAGCTGCTGTACATATTTCTTAGCAGTAAACGAACTAAAATCAGGGTATTTTCTGACTCAGGTAAATCTTAAGCTTCCCATGTGTACAACTGAGACTGTAAATTTGGAGAAAGACTGCTGCAGGAAGATGAAAGTTCCCTTGCCAGATGAGGACTTGACTCTTCTTGCTCTAATATATGTGTTTTCAAGATTACTTGCTTTGTGATAGACAGCTCTAAGTCCAGGTCTTTCAAAGTTGTAACAAAACTGAATGTATTACATGCATGTGCAACAGACAGGATTCAGGGAAACTGAAACCTGTTGTATGCCTGCCAAAAAAGGAATACCAAATTGGGATGCCTAATGCACTCAGGGCAGGAACATGGTAATTTCAGAGTACCTGGAATAGCTGCGGCATGACCTGTACTTGCAGAACTAGACCTGGAACCATGGCAAATCTGTCCCTAAAATGTCTGGCTATTCAGTTAGCACAATGGAAAATATTACTAATTTTGCACCTTCAGTTATTTAGTTAACCAACATACGAGTGTTTGAGGATAGGTATTACAGCAGCACGGAGTTCAGTCAGGTAAAGAATGAAGCCATTAGAAACTGGCATTTTTTATTCTAGTTTTTAGAACTTCTGCCTCCAAATGTACAGATGAAGTCTGTTCCCTCACTTAAAAGTTAATATTGTGACAGCAATAGCAATACAGTGGAGGAATATGCATCACTCAAACGGTATCACAGACCAGTGTAGGCAACTGAGTGTTTTCTGAAGAGCTGTAAAATGGTCAGTGTTTGGATGCACAACCTTTCTTTTGCTGGGAAAGATTTCAGCTTTGCAGATGTCTGAAAACACAAAGACCCGCTGTGTATGTAGCCTGTTAGCTCTCCTCCAGAGCCTGATGACTGCTCATAAAATGAGAGCAAACACTCCAAACTGGCCCCATCTAAGCCATCCTGCTTTGCTTCTGTTATTTGTCAACTAATACAGGACCAGCTGTCTAGTTAGTGAAACAGAAGCATTAAATTAGAGGAATCATAGGAATTGTAGACTGAAAGACTCGTTAAAGGTCACCTGGCCCATCTGCTGCCCTGTGGCAGGTTCAGCTTTACCTGCACTACTTCTCTCTGGTTTGTCTAACCTGTTTTTCAAAATCATCAGTGATGAAGATCCCAGAATTACCCACCATTAGGTAAAAAGATGAGCTTCTCAAAAAATACAACTGTTCATCAAGTAGCTATGGGGTTAATCTGATGTATAACCAATCCACTGTGTGGTTTACTGATGCTTCAAGGAAACACCGATCCTTGGGGGATGTGCAAATCTCAGCACTGGAAATTGGGAGACATATGTTAGCTTTTGCATGTAAGGCTGTTACTGGTAATGCACATAGATTAATTTTGGCTAGATGGGATTTTTGGTCTAATGTACTTATGTGGTTGCCTATAAGACCTTAATTGTAATGAATGTGATTAGCCTACAATTCTCCAAGAGAGGCTGTGCTGTGACAGGGATGGGAGTGTTTGCTTCCAATGTACTGAGGCCAGGCAGCACACATCCTAGGAGAGGATGTTGCTGTCCCACTGGCTGCTGGCTTTAATTCACTTACTGGGGCTGTTTAGTCTGCACAATGATGAAGCATGGCCATAACCCTTTACACATCCCATCTGCACTCTGTTCTAACAGCCCCCAGTCTCTCCCAAAAAACATAATTTCACATTTTACAGGAAAGTTACTCCATTGCCTTCATATTTCTTTCACTGTTTTGCTATTTCCCAGGCACACAAGGAGAAGCTCTTGTGTTGTGCCCTATTAGTGATTTCATTGAGACAACTCAGCTCAGTCTTTGCCTACCCAAGGTGTAAGGTAAAATGGACTGAACTCCAGTTTGGTGCATCCTCCCTTTCTTTTCCTTCTACTTTTCATCCTTAAGCACACCTTTTATGGAGGGAGTCAAACTGCCTCCCAAAATGATCCACTCCCAGGCTCAGTGCTGTGGCCATTAGGAAAAGTTTGCTGCATGTTCCTTGGTGATCCTCTTCCACACTTCAGGTCCAGTTACTTCTCCTCCACACCTACTGGAAGTGGCACCAAATTGCCTCCTGCAACCTAGCATCAAGTGCTACCAAGCTGGCACCCTCATAGTATTCAAACCAGTCAGTGCTACAGTAATAGAAACATGGAAGCTTATGTCAGCACATTATGGATTTATTTATTTTTTTAATATCAAATGTCCCAGTCAAATTTTGTTTTGGCAGTTGAGTCCGGAAACCTGGCTCTAAAAAACATAATAATGCAGCTGGAGATCAAAAACATACCATAGGTGTGTATGCAAAACTAATGTAACTTAAGATTTGATATAAGAAATATTCAATAAACAGTATAGAAAAAAATCTCAACCTCAGTAAATTTCGAGATTCTTACAAGGTAATTTAGAAAACAGAAAGAAAGAATGTAAAAAATATTTAGTCCTTCATTGCCTGCTCTTGATGCACATGTGGAGTCTTGTTTCACAGAATCACAGAATGTTGTTTGAACATGCACCCCTTTCTTGTCTAAACTGAAATATTTGTCACCTTTGTACAACACAATAATCAAGAGTCCTTCCATCCACCTAAATGCCAGATACGACACCCTTTGAGTAAAAGATCTGCATGCTATCAAATCCTGTACTGAGTGGTGTTCCTTTAAAGACACCATTTTCAATTTATCTCAAAGTCCAGCTTAGCTCCGAGTATCTCTTTTATGCCAGGACCACAAAATTGTATCAACATTATAGGATTATGAAGTGGGATCACTTACCCTGTCAAGTCTGGCTTCACATTGATACTTTCAGCAGAGCAGGTGCTATATTTTATTAGTTACAGGGATTCATTGTGCATCCAGAAACTGCCCTCTGTACCCTGCTTTTGTAACAGGATTCAATACAGCTGAGCAAATACAACCTCTATAATATATATGAAATACAGGGAGATAATAGGAACAGGATAAACTCTCTGATTAGGTATAGTGTGCACAGTGAATCAGAAATACAGAGACACTTTGCAAGATGAGGAAAAAGGAGGAGGGATAATGTGTTTAAGGTCTGCCATGAAGGCCTAGGAAACCCTGCTTAAAGGATTTCTGCCCTCACCCACTCTGTAATCCCTACCAAAGGCCCGACCACAATTACGACTTCAGTATTTTTCCATGCCTGACTTCAGTTAAATTCTTAACATCACAGCCAAATAGGGAGAAAAAAACCCAAAAAAAATCCAACGTAGTAGTTGTTAGTAACTTCTGAGTAATGAACTAATAGCAATTTCCCAGCCGACACAGCTTAATCCATTTGTTTCTACTCACCTCCATTTGTCTCTTGGATATTTAAAGCAAAGGCTCATTTTGTCCTGCAGATTCGGTGCTGCTGCTCAGTATTATCTTGCCTGATCATAAAAAGGCTCCTGACCAAAAGGAAGAGGAAAGCAATACGTAAAACAAACACAGAAGCCCAAGAGGAAAGCTACACCCTAAAGACCAGCACTAATAACAACTGCGAGACAGGGAAAGAGAGAACACTCCCAGTTACTAACTTTTTCCATTGATACATCTGCTACAAAACAATTTTGCTGCAAACTTCTCTTCCTCCTTGCAAGCCATGCCTTGCTTTATGTGAGACCTCTGATAAACTATGTGATGAGTATGGGGTTTGTGGTTGTTGGGGTTTTTTTGACCATGTAAGCAAATTAGTGAAATATAAAATAGAGGCTCAGCTGACTGCTTTAAAAGTATAGTGCCCTAGCACAGTAATTATCACAAGGTACATTTGTCCATACTTCAGATTTTTTTTAATGCAAAAGCCTTCAATAGAAGCAGAGTCATATTTGAAATAACCACCTATGGGACTTTGTGGTCAGAAAGCCGTAGTGCAGCAGAGGTGAATGTTTAGATGATGAATAACTTAATTTTTTAAGAGCTTGATGGGCAGGCAGGGAAAATACGCCAAACTCTCCTTGCCTCAGAGGGATTTTTTGTGCCAAAAAAGAACTGCATTGAGAAGGAGAGCTCATGATTTCACCTCTAAAGACTTTAAGACTAGAGGGATGTGCAGAGGGGCAAAGTGGGATTTACTGCAGCAGCAGAAGCTGCTGGGTCCAGCTGTGTTTTCACACCCTTGTCTCGGTGGATTTAAGCTTCTCCAAGCTCCAGAGCTGTTCCTCGGTGTAGGTCATAGGGTAGCTATGCGTGCGTGCCCACAAAGGCTGCATGGAAACTTTTGTTACTGACATTTAATATGTGGCTTGGAACAAATAGCAAACAACTTGGTTTGAATTAAAAATTCTGACAGTTACATTTTGCCAAATGTCAGTCAGAAAGGAAAACCGATGGATGTGTCACGTTCGAAAATTCCCAGGGTGTAGTAAACTCATTTGTTTTCAAAAAGTCAGGATCAGATCCTCTCCTTGCCTCAGAAAAAATCTGGAACTGCTTCATGGAGGCTGACAGAAATTGAGGTCATCCCATTCACCAGGGTAAATGAAACCTGCCTTGAACTCACAGCCAGAAAAGGCTGTACCCAGTAGCAGAGGTGTGAAAGAACTGCTGCAGTCATTGGGGCTGACAGTGGTCCTATTAAAGGTAATATTATTCTCCCTCACCTTAACCACCCCTATGACATCTTGCCATTGCAGCTTTCAACCTCCAGGTGGTATGCTTATGGGCTCTTAAATTATGTAAGGAGATGCATAGATCACGTAATAAAGGTGGTCATTCAGCTCATGGAAGAAAGGAGTGTTCTAGTTCCCACCTGGGATATTCAGAAAGACCTGAAGGCACTTGGTCACCAAATCCCCTTGGACCCAACAGCCTGTGTCCTTGGTGCTCCTTGAGAATTGCAGTCAGCATCTCCTTCAAGTCTTGTTTACTGAAGGAGTTTTCCCATGTGTGTTCCTCTTAGCTAGCAGCAAACCAGAAAGCCTTTCCATCCTGACTGCCAAACAACGGTCACTCAGTAAGTGATGGCCTTGGGATGCCAGCCCAGGAGAGGCAGAAGTATCCCCAGCCCTGACTTACCCATTTCCCTTACCCCTCCTCCCCCCAACCCCCCAGTCAGGAGGCAAAGTTTGATCCATGTCTCCCCTCTAATGCAGTGGGTCCCCATGCAAACCCTAGAGCGGAATCTGGCTGAGGTTTTAAGACTGAGTTATTAAAACAATGTACAAAGGGTGAGAAATAGTTTCAGAGGGACAAGACGAGTTACACTGCTGAAGTCCTTGTGTATAAAACCAGACCTTTACAGAGAACAGAACAACCCCTTTTTTAAAGAGTCTTTTTGGATTACTCCTTTATGAGTCTGGCACAATGTGGAGTTACATGGCAGCTTGCTTTTTTTCCCCTTTATAATTTTCTCTCAGAAAAAGCATCCAGCAATGCTGCTGCCTTTGTGGCTGGTTAGAAGTGTGACACACCAACTCTGAATAATTGAGCCAGGTTAATGCTAGAACATCATTTACATTCCTTCCAATTACTTTTAATGAGCCTGGTTGGTACAGGTGTATGGAGTAATTGCCAGCCATGGATTTGTTTGGCTTTGTACTTTCTCCCTGTTCACAGAGCTGGTCATCATACAAAGGAAAATCAGTGGAGTAATTCTAGCACAATTATTTTTAAGCTACTGATTTGCAAAGGGCCTCAAGTAGTTTGGAGCAGAGTATTTTCTTCTTCCTTATTAATGCAGCATTACCAGCAGCATAGGCAACTTTATCAGGATTACCAAGTGCTGCTATATGTGCAAGTAAGGGCATGGTTTTTAGTCAATCTAGAGGTTAGTTACCACCAAAAATAGTGAAATTGTCCTGTTTTCCCTTCTCTGTATCATTCTGTATATTAATTTTATTAATACTTCAGCATCACATATATTTAGCTGTTGTAACTAATTACAATTAATTATATAATTATATCATATTCTGTACATACCCTTTTTTTCATTGCTGCTTGCCTGCACACACAGTGAGCTGGTTCAGAGAGTTAAGTGGGCAGTGAAGTAACTTTACATATAGGAAATGAACTGTTTTCTGCCCACTTAACTCCCTAAAACAGATCTCCAAGAAGATAAATCGACAGCAACAGTGCTGGCACAGGTAAGTGGTAGGAAAGTGTGGTTCAGGACAATTATGTATGGGAACCAGATTACCTCATCTGATTGTAAAATTGTCTAGTTGTGCTAGATTGGTTTAACCTGGAAGGTTTGGGGATTAACAGGTACTGAAAATTTACAGAAATGGAAGTTTAATTATTCTTAAGTATTTATTTGTACCTAGTCTGTGAGAGGCAAACAAGACATCTGTCACTGAAAATAGCCTGAACTCTGCTGACTCCACACCATGTCAAATAAATCATAGTAAGAAAGAGATAGGCCCTGCAGATAGCTGACTGTCAAGGCAATGGATTTATTTTCCTGGAAATGCCCTGGGGTGCAAGACTTGACTGCTTAAGAGAGCAGTGCAGTGACTGCAGGTGGATGGGCACACTGCCATCAAGCCAAAAGAGAACCAGTTACTCCATTGCTGCATGGAGATGCCATCATTGCAGTTTAACACCAAGAGGAGCTAGAAGGATTTCTAGCTTTGGGCTGCCTCATTAATGTAGTTGTAGGGCATGCAGTCACTGCTCCAGTTGGCTGTTTCACGCTGTGCCTGAACAGCAGGAGCCGTGGCAGAAAGCCGGGTGCAGCTGGGAGGGTGCTCAGCATGATGAGAGCACCCAAAGGCCCTGCCCTTCAGTCTGCACGAGCTGCTGCTGCCCTGGCAATGTGGGTGCACTTCTATGGCCACTGGCCTTCCCGCAGGACACTTCAGTGGAGCTACGGACAGCTTTAGGCCAGCAATGCCCCAGTCAGGCTTTAATTCTCCACGACAAGGTCACTGCTGATTTGCTGCAGTTGTCTCACTGACATGTTTTGCCGACCAACTTATTCACTGAGTGTGGCCCTTTGCACACCAGGGAGCTGTTACAGTGGGAAACAGATTTCTCTGTGAAGCTTTAAATAAGATTTATTTTCTCTTTTTTTGCTCATTTGGAGGAAGCTCTATGCTGACATGTCAACATGTTTTTCTTCCATCTGCATGTGTTTATCCTTGAATTAGAGCATCTCAGAAGCTGGAGAAGGGGAAAATCATTTTAGTTCATTTAATCTATCCAAGAGGTCAAATACAAGATGAGCCACTATTATTTATTTCGCAGAGTTAATGTTCCAGTTGATGTGCTGCTTTTAATATTTTGCATAGAAGAATTTGTTAGCTCAATAGACCTCTTTCTCTTCGCAGGAGGTTTGTGCTGGCCTTTGTGTCAGTACTCTCCTGGTAACTATAATGCCATTGTGCCACTCCCATTCATTTGTGCAGTATCGACACTTTCCCCTTCAAAATCAACTTTTAATAAGTGTTGACCAAGACAAATCAAATTCTTTATTCTACTGTTTGTTCATGCTTCCTACTGACAGACCCTCCAATTGCATCTTTTTCGTTGTCTTTTAATTGAAACACAGCTTTGCAGCTGGCTTGGTTGTTTATTCTGACTCTGTGATCCCCATCCTAGCCTTCATGGACCATTATTGGCTTGCAGACCTCCGTGTTATGGCTATCTTGGTTCCTGTGCCCTGCTTCTGCCAGGCTGAAAGCATTAATTGAAGTACTTTCCTCTTCGAATGAGCATTGGAAGGCATTTTCACAGTGGTGGTGTTTCAGGGCTAAGTTTCATTATCACTGCTCCTGGTGGTGCGGGAAGATGTGCAGACATGGAAGCGGGATTTCCAGTTCTGTGACTGTCAGGTTGAACCTGCTGACTTGAGGAGAGTAGATGCCTTGCACAGCATTCCATGTTTCAGTACGACCATCCAACATTATAGACTTCAGCGCTACAAATTCAGGATTCTCTAGAATTACGGCTACAGGTTACCTGGCAGCTGAGGAGGCATTTTCCAAGCCTAATTTCTGTATTTATGCCCACAAAGTTTGTTTGTTCATCTTTCAGCTCTGAAAGCACTCTATGGGCTTGGGCGACAGGCAGTGTATACATTAAGCTTTTGTCAGTAATGACTAATGATAGGACAATGGTTTTAAACTGGAGCATAGGAGGTTCCATGTAAATATCAGGAAAAACTTTTTCACTGTGAGAGTGACAAAGCACTGGAACAGGCTGCCCAGAGAGGTTGTGGAGTCTCCTTCACTGGAGACATTCAAAACCCGCCTGGATGCGTTCCTGTGTGATGGACTCTAGGTGACCCTGCTCTGGCAGGGGGGTTGGACTAGATGATCTTTCGAGGTCCCTTCCAACCCCTTAGATTCTGTGATTCTGTGATTCTGTGATTAATATACACCATTTATATAGCATAAATACATGTGAAACGAGGTGATGTCCATTGCAATGAAGTACTAATGAACTTCACAGAATAGTGGAGCTCATTGTACTTGGCTTCATTGGGGAACAGAGATCAATGTAAATTAAATTTGTTCTCACAATAGCAGCGGGATCCCTGGGAAAGCAAAGAGGAACTGGAAAATTTACAGAAGGTTAACAAATGACATAAAATACTAGTAACCATAAAAAGCCTGAAGGCTACTCTGTAATATTTTGAAGCAGGAAAATTTACTCTTGGGAAGCAAAAGACAAAAATAGAAACAGAGGAATCAATCCATACTGAGAGCGGGCTGGATTGCAAATCCATTGCAATCAACACTAATTTTCCCACCACGACTCAGGCCCATATAGCTGTGTCGTAACCGTTGCACAGGAATCTTAATGCTGCAGAAAATATTGGAGTGCATCCGTGTAGCTCCTTTTGAAGAGGCAGAATACACTGTCCTCTGCAGCACGATGGATCCCACCTGGCCCTTGGGATGCCAGGGAGCTACGGAGCTCAGGTCAGCGGGGAATAGTGGAGTTAATTAAGTGCAATAATGTGGTGAGGGTGAAAAGTGAGTTGGCGAAGGAAGGAGTTGAAATTTTACCTCACATTTGCTAAAATTTTAAAGCCTTTTTACATTGTTTTCCTGTTTTTTCTTTCTTTTTTTTTTTTTTTTTAATAAATATATAAATAAATGAATGAATCCTTTTTATTTAAAAAGAGAGACCAAGAACACCTTCCACTCCACATTTTAAGAAACCCCATCCCCCGGAGGCAGCCTCCCTTCCCCCAGAGCCCCTGCTGGCCCAGGCCGCCATTTTGTGGTCTCCTCAGGGGAGCCGTTACCGCCATGGGACTGAGGTGGAGCCTCAGAGGGGCAAGCGGGGCTTCTTCACGTGGAGACACGAGAATGTGTTTCTCCTCCCGAGGGTCAGGGGTTTGCTATAACTGACCCAAGCCACCACTATGTGTTTTTAGCTGTCTCAGCATCGTGCGCTCGCTTCCCGCCTTCCAGCAGAGCTCGCCCTCAGCCCGGGACCCCTCGAGATGCGGACCGGGCGCACCCCTAGGGCCCAGCATCGCTCCCCAGAAGGGCTCTGCGAGCCCGGGGAAACACTCCCTCGGGGAGCGCTGCTTCCTCCCACGGGTGTGGAGTCTCCCGGGTGCTGGGAACCCTCCCTTGGGCCTGGCCCTCGTCCCGCCGCCCTCATTAAGGCACTCGGCTCCGGGAGCGGGGCGGCCGCCGCGAGATGGCGCCGTCCCCATGGCCATGAGGCGCCACCGCCTCCCCCCGCCCGGGCCGGGCAGCGCGGCGGGGAGGATCCCTGTGTGCCAGGGTCACCGCTCGCCACCGCCGCCCTGCCAGGCCATCCCTGGTGACCCTCGCTCAGGCCCCATCACCCCGCACGCCCCATGAGCTGAACGTGGCCACCGCGGCCAGGCCGGTCGGGCTCTGTGGTGGGGCAGGTCCAGCTGCCCGGTGATGGCCTCATGGCCACCCTGCTCCTTCAGCGGTGTGAAATGAGCACAGACTGCCTGCGGTTCACAGCCGGTAAGGGTTTAGCAAGGCACAAACCCAACCCCATGCTCAGCACGGTTCACCCCACAGCAGCAGTTCAGGTGCTGGAGCTTGCTGTGGGCTTTCTAGATTACACTAAATTTACCCTGAAAACAAACAAAAAATGCATTAATAGTGTGACCAGCAAAGTGGAAAGGATGCACTTAAAAAGGCTTTGAAAGAATACAGTGTGAGAAAAAAAAGATTGGTCACTTTATTATCTTTTTGACTGGCCCCGTGAAGGGAAAGCGAACACAAACCTGGAAACAACTGAATGGAGACACAACCGTGCCTTGAGGAGACACAGGCACCTCTGTGGGGTCGGCAGAAACCCTGAGCTGGGTGTGCAGGGACATGCAGGTCACCCTGATAGATGCAGCATCAATTTCATTGCTTGCTCCCAGCAAAAGGTTGTACTCGTGCCAGGTGCTCTCAGAGGATAACGTGCATTTCTTCATAGAAGTTGGATTTTTCAGTGCTTGCAGATTTCATGAAGGTTATTGTTCCTCCTGCGTTTTATTCATAGTTAAAAGTATGTGGATACTCCTATTGATAGGAACAGCTGAATGTTTTTTAGAGTGCTCCTCGTTTGGCCTCACAGTAATTCATGGCAAATGCGTCACTAATTAATTATGTGTTCTGGGAAACAAGATTTCCTATCATCCCTTCTACTGGCTGTTGTCATTTAATTTCATTGGTATACCTCTTGCTGATATAGTGTGAGACACAGTAAACCTTTACAGTCTCTTTTCCATGTATTTTTCATAAACATCTGTTAATGTCAGTTCTAATTTACTTCCTCCTCCCACTAAATTTTATTTGATCTGTATCCTCATGAATGTCTTTTGCATGTCAGTATCTGTTCTTGCTGTTCCTTGGAGCTTCTCCATTCCTGTTTTATGGTTTGTCAAAAGGGGAGTCCAGCTGAGACAGGGATATGAAAAACATGAAGAGTGGAAAGAGCTGATGCCATGCTGAATACAGGTGGGAATGCTGCCCAGGGCAGGGGAGATGGTATTACCTCTGCAGTAATACTGGCAAACCCATATCCCAGTGCCATTGGTGTCAAGTCGTACTGACAGTAGCTCCAAAGGCTTATTGAAAATTTGGGAGTGAAGAGAGATGAAAACACTGAATAGCTTTTAAGACCTTCCCTGCCTGTACCACTTTCAGGGCAACTTTATGAATTTAAGGAAGATTTGATCTTAACAGTCTTAAACACCCTACAGAAAGAATATGAGTTTGGTAATGAATCTGCAGTCTGCTAAAATTAATGTAAACAGATAGCTGAGGGTAGTTAAGTGTAGATTTACAATAAATTGCAAAATCCTAACAGGAGAATTTGCTGTTGGAACAATTCTCTGGAGGGTTTGGTGGCCATCCATCCTTGGGAGTGTAAATGTGATCTGCCAGCATGTCCTGTAAGTTAGTATGGTTCTGCTGCATTTGCTGAGTGTCTCTGCATAACGAAGTAACTAGAGCCAGAACTCTAAGAATACAGTTTATTTCTATAAGACCAACAAAAACAGTCAGGTAAACACTTCCAGGTAATAAGTGGCCTTACCTAACTTGGCCTCAGGTACAATGTCTCAGCCTTTCTCACGGGCAGCTCCTCAGCACAGCCCCCCAGCACTGCTAACACCCTGGGCAGTCCTGAGAATTTCTGCTCTGCTGTTGGCTGTTCATGGTGTTTTTGTTCTATGTGGTAACATGGGAAAGAAACATCACCAGAGCAAAAGAGGGAAGTAATATTGGATGATGTGTGTTAGCCCAAATTAGAGCAACACCAGACCAGAGTGTGAGCTCTGGTAAGGAGCTCGTGTGGGTGGTGCTGTGGAGGTGAAAAGTAAACCCAGTATCCTGATGGCTTGTACTTACCTTTTCTATGCAACACTGGCTTGGATAATGCCTACCCAGGTAACTTTTACACCTTTTCATGCAAACTGTTGATCAGTGTTGCTGTGCAAAGGTCTCTCCTTGCAATTTCCACCCTTGGAGCGCTGCATTTTACTAGGGAGGAAACTAAATCCTGTAACTGAAGCTGTATGTGATGCGAATGAGTAAACTATGGGAGAATATGGGACACAACACCAGCTCCAACATGAGAACAAACAAACAAACTTGGTATTTATTGCCCAGTCAAACAGGACAGGGTTAAAGATTCTTTTCTTTCTACTAGCATAGAGAAACCTGGCCAGACCTGACCTAAATCCCTTTGAAATGACTGTACGTTACGTTATTGCCCAATTCCTGTAGATTTCTCAGCATAGATGTAACAGGGTAGGTGGCTGCTGCCAGTGCAACAGTTTGGAAAGGAAATGAAAGACCCATTAATCCCTTGAAAAATCCACGTGTGTTTTGCCTTGGGGCTCTATACTCAGCGTGACCTCAGTTTGTGTCCTTTAGTCACACAGAAACGTTCCTCTCTTAGCCCCGTTGCCAGAAGTTCATTTCTCTGCTGGGCTCTGCTGTCAGTCTCCTGGTAGCCCTTGCCAATGGCACTTTCATTGAATGTGCCTTCTGTTGGCACCTTGTCTCAGGAACTGCAGATCTGCAGCATACCAAGGGCTAGTCACATCTTCTGCAATGGATTATATTTTTTTTGGTAGCTTCTTCCTGTTTCTTTTCTTTAGTGTTTATCTGTTTCCTAACTTCTTATTACTTGAAAGCTCATTGTCTCCAACCCCCACCCCCCATTGCTTCTGACACACCTTTTGTGTTTTTCTACCATGCAGTATTGCTGTTCTGAATGTTTAAAGAGTGCAGGTTCTGCTCTTGTTTTCACTTTGCTGTCCCATTGCATCTTCCATCCTCTGGCATTTAGTTCTGAGGTGTAGTTTCCTGTGAACCTGCTGCCTCTGAGCCTCGTTCTTACCAGTTGTGCTTGTTTGCTCCAGGGAAGTACTTGCTGAGTAAAACCTCCATCTGTGGGCTGGAGTATCTGTGCAGTGCACATATGTGAGAGGTAAGGCATGGAGGGCAGCCACAGGGCTAATATGAACAGGGCACAGTAGTACAGTTCGTGCTCTGAGTTTCTACAGCCTTGGTCACTGGGGAATGGCAGCTTCAATGGCTTATGTTGGATAACTTCCAGAATTGTCCTTTTGTGGGACTGGAAATGACACTGGGAGGTTTCTGCATAGCTCATGCCAATGCCATAAACATTTTAATAGGGCTAACGTGTTGGGAAGTCACAGCTACCGTATGGCACGCCCGGGATGGGGGCACTTAGCCAAAATAGCAATTCTCTCAGTGCTTATTTCTTCAAGATGATGATGATGATGAGGGATTTCCTGTAACATCTATAGAGGACACCTGGGCCTGCGATGTTCTTTTTAGAAAGGTTATTTCAACAATAGATAGATATTTTCTTGTCATTATACACAGCACAGTATCTGTTTCCAGAGCCATTGCTTTAGTAGAGAGCCATTTTATTGAAGTATTATTCATTGATAATGGTCATATCCTTGCCATGTATTGTCAAATAAATATAACAACAAATGAGCAAATATTATTGCATGTGCATATGTCTGAGAACCTACATCACTGAAGGTTATTGGTGCAGTCAAACTGTAAAATAGCCAGACAAGGGCTTAATCCTGCAAAGGGCTTCACTTGCTGCAAGGGGTCTGCATCCACAGGAGTCCCAGCAGATGTGTTTGTCAGTGGTGGGTTGCCAGCCTCTTGCACGGACACAGAGCTCAGACAAGACAGGAAGCAGGCCCAGAGATGGACAGCACGGGTAATATGTGCCACGTAAAAGTAGCCACCTCTTTGAATTTCAGACACATGGTCATTAATGGCCACCCCCCCTACAGCTACCTGAAGCCTCTTCTGTGCCTTTCTCTGGGTACCTGGGTGACACATTCCTGTAGCATCTAGGGATGTTGATGTCATGTTGTTAATCTTTCCATGAGAAATGCACCAGAAAAAAAACTTGGTTTATATCTTTGTTTATATATTTATCTATAATATGTAGATCTCGAGTTTTTGTACTTGGATAAAATCACATAAACCACTACTTAGGGTAAGGGTTTCTCTCAAGAGGCCGTTTCACGTTGTGTCCAGTGGAGCCCAGGCTTAGCTGTGTGTTGATGCTTGTCAAGCATCAAAAACTCTTGGGATCGCTGGCTGTGTGAGTTCAGGGTCTCCTGGCCATGGTTCATACCTCTGGTGACTTATGAGTTACAAAACACGGGCTTCAGGCCACTGAGTTTCTTTCTGCCTTTGGTGCTGTAGATGTATTTTGCTCCAAGTCACAGCACTCTCTGCAGAAGCTGCAGATGCATTCTGTAGGCTGCTGCCCTTGCATTAGGAGATGGGTAAACCACAACATTTGTTTCTGTATCAGAACAGCCCTGAACATAGTTATGGGCAGTTATAATTTCCAATCTGTTGAACTCACATTGCACTGTAAAACACTTTGCCAAAAAGGTAGCATTTCTTTGGTTTATCTTCTGTGAATGGGCCATTTAGGATGAAATGCTGCGTGAACCCTTGCGTTGTGATGCTGTAAATTGCCAACAAAGTATGTTCCCCCTAGTACCCTGTCATAGCTCAGATAGAGGTGTGCCTCAGCCGATTGATGTGCTCTTTCTGCTCTTAAGCTGCATGAAGATCTGGTGCACAGATGCCACAGCTACTGCCAGACAGGAGATTCCCCATCATATGGGGGTGAACCAACCCTTAGGAAATTTTGTTTGCTTTAATGTCCTTGATCAGTAACCAGATGAGCAAACTTTATGTCAGCAAAACATTACTCATCATTTCTGAGCTTTTCTGACAATTTTTTGTCTTTTTGTTGGTTGATAAACTGGGCAAAGGCTCATTTGGCATACTGGAGAACATCATCTCCATTGAAAGCAGAAGGAGCTTGCAAGAGAAAGATACATATCCCACTCTGCTCTACCCCTGTCTGGTAAATAAGAGTGCAATGGAAAACTCCTGAAGTACAGAGGAGTTTTTACCTGAAAGAGAAAACAGGGCTGCTGTTGTTCACTGGTGTCCATCTGTCCTGTGAGTGTGAAGCCTCACTTAGCCTCCCAGTGAGGCTTTCATTTGCTATTGCAATCATAAGACCTTTGTGTTGGATGGATACCCTTCTACCTGTGTGCACCTATTTAGTCATTGATCTTAGCTCCATGGTTGCAGGGAGCCTTCCTGCTATTAACAAAATGTGCAAATAAAGATTTACAATTAGATTCAAATTTTACACTTTAAAACAAGTCTGACCATATTCCCTAAGTCAGGATTCTCCACTACCCACTCCTGCCTTGGATTTGAGCTGTATTTAAGCAGTCATCAGAGCTCGTGGTGGTGGGTGTGTTTTGCTGTCCTTGCCAAGGTTGATTGCTTGCATTATTGATACTGGGGTTGAAGCAGGTTCTCTAGGGCTCTGCTGAGTCCAGTCCTTGGGGCTCTCCAGATCAATCGTGAAGAAAGATCTTGGCATTGATCGGATTATAGATTTTGTAAACTTGAAATTATTGATGGATACAAAAGCTTATACTCTTGAACAGTATTTTGTCTCCTCTTTCATAAGTGTCTCCCAAGTGAAGAGAAACCTATCATTAACTCTGAAAAAGAGAAAGCTGAAAAACTAAAGTCTTTCAAATGGCAATACTTTTTTTTCCCCTCCAAGAAACCAGTAAAACCAACAAAAGTAGATTTTGGAAAATGTTATTGGGCTTCCACCTTGGGAAAAAAATGTAATCATTTTGGCAATTACTTATTTCCAAAGGATTAGAAGGCAAGAAAAGATAATCTGTTCCATTTGGTAATTTAAAGCAATTAGAAAGGCTTAGTTTTGCAACATTGTGAACTCTGGTAAGGACTACTATCGAAGGTCCCTCTGGAATTTACACATTCTTCTTAGTTTCCCTTGCAAAATTGCAGGGTTTGTATTCATATTTTACCTCTTCTTCTACTGCTCTTCTAAAATCTGCTATGCTGGTGAATTTGAGGTGTTCCTGTTGACTTTCTAGATGTTGTCACAGGCCCTCGTGAGGAATTGGTGAACTACACTGACTTGAGCTCTTCTTCCTTGTCTAGCTTTTTGCTGACTGAAAAAGAAAGGAAAGAAAACCAGGAGCCTAACTCCCTGTCACTGCTGTGTAATCCCAGTTCAAGCCTTTGGTGGCTCTAGGAAAGAGGCAGGAGCTTTGCTGGCACCATTAACCTTGACTGTCAGACTGAGCCTGCAGGAAGAAGAGGCTCTCCAGTGTATTGCTGTGACCCCATAACATGCCAGGTTAGTACTAGTTTAATTCCAGTCAATTCAATATGGTTACACCAGGGATCATTTTGTTCTGAAGTTTTTTTGGTGCATTCATACACACAAGTGTCAGTTATTATTAGCAATAGAAGTTTATCTTGTGAGATAGTATTAAGAACCTGATAGAAGTGTGATTTTGTTTAATACTGGCAGGGAATAGAGGAAATGCTGTTTGACTCCCTTCACAGCATGGATTAGCAAAATTAGACTTGTCTCCTTTGCACTAACAAGCCCAGAACAGAATGTGAGCCATTAAATGGAGGAAACTCCTTTCAGACACACACACACACACACAAAGCAGTGGGAAAATAAATCACCTAGGCTTCCAGGAGGGTAGATTACTACCGAGTTCATATCTGTAGGGCATCTACTCAGCAGGATTTTTTGTGCACAGTGACATGACTTTATGGTTTTATTTACATTTTTTGAGGAGTTCATATGACTTGTTGCTATGGGGAGCACTGCAGTTGTCTGGGATACCCTTTTATATTTACATCACACAGTTCTGCCTATATACTGACTTAATGCTGCTTGACAAATCAGTAAGTAACTACGATGGGCCTGTTAATGTAACAGTTTGAGACAGGTTTTAATCTAATAAGAATATTGTTGGGTCTTTATTTTATTTTACGATTTGTTTATTTTTCCTTTCTTTGAATTTTTCAAGAGTAATGCCTTTGGAACCCAGACAAATCTGGAAGATGGTAAGTCCTGTTCTCCAAGGCTGCTCATAACACTGCTTGTTCTAGGCAAGATTTGCAGAGTTCATTTCTATATAAGCTCCCCAGTAAGTGACCAGAATCTAACTCAACCTTCAGGGACAGTTACAGCCTGCGTGCCAGTTGTCCCCTGGTCAGGTGGTTGAGCATTTCTGGTAGCATAGCCCTGGATAGGCATAGTGAACACTTGAAATTTTCCTTGAAATCTTTTGAAAATCTGCCCTCAAGGCTAAACCCTGAGCTGATGTAGTGGAGCAGAGAGACCTCGTTCATTTTCACCTCATGGACCTTGAATCTGGCCCAAACTGGTTTCACTTACAAATAAAGTTCAACTTGGAATAGAAGTTAGGTGAGGAAAATAAGCACAAGTTAAAATAAATAGATATTCTGAAGTCTGCTGTTTCAAAGCATGTATCTGTGGAAGTTCAGTTCACAGAGTCTCTGTTCACACAGTGAAGAGTAAACTGTAATGTTTCAAAGTATTCCTGGAAATTTCCTCCCACGACTGTCACCTTAGGCACATACCATCCTCTGCTTGGTTTTACGGAGGATTCAGAGCTCACACCTCAGGCAGCAAGGCCTCAAGGTGTAATGAGAAAGTTGCCATTTTTTCCTCAATAGATTCTTTTGAGCTGGAAAGAAGTGTCCCTTCCATGATGTTTTCCCCTCTTCACTGCCTCATTTCTTCCCCCGGCCCCCTTTTCAAGATACCTGGCTGCCAAATATCAGCAAGGAGCCTGACACTACAAAGCTTTAGAGCTTCGTAAAATCCTCAGAGAACTGGTTGAACGCCACAAAACTATTGCTCACGTACAAATGACGTTATTTCACTAATGAATGACTGTGCATTTTGACCACAGTCATGTTCTTCATTATTAACTAATCTCAGTTGTTCACACTAGACTACTTCGGTCACATGAATGTTTAACCAATGACTGTTCTTCTTTCAGAGGAATTGAGTAAATAGACGTTTGTTCCCAGAAAGAATATTAACTGCATATCATGTATTATCCGTTATTTCATTAATTATTTATCACTCATAATCCTTAAATAGGAAGTCCTAGTTATCCAATCATCTGAGAATGGGATCATGCAGTTTGTGCCATAATTTTGTAATAGTATGAAGTCATGAAAAATTGTTGCTACTGCTGCTGCCTACCATTCTTGTCCCTTATCCTACAGAGTCCCTTCTTCTATCACAAGATGTTCTTTCAGAGAAGGAGGCCAAGAAGCTGATCTAGGTTAAAACTAACATTACAGAGGAAAATCTTGGCCAGACAAGTGCTTGTGTTGGTGCACAGGAAGTGTGCCTGAGTTTCTGGAAGAGAGCTTGACTTTGTCTTCTGGTGGCCTGTGTAAACTGGTTTAAACTTATTGAGAAATGACATTTTAGAATGACTGTTACCCATTCCTGAGAAGGAACGGGCATGTAGCCAAAGCAACAAGTTTGTGAATGCCCTAGATGGCAAATGTGTTTTAACTTCTCTAGGTGTGGACGCTGTCTCTTGCAAGGGTGAAGGGATCTCCTAGGTGCCCTTGGCAGGCCTGTGTCACCAGTCATCCCCACTGTAGCACTGTATACTAAATTTTCAAGTGGGATTGAGAGTGTGGCCTCATACAAAGACACTGCCCAGTGGTTCTCTGTCCCCACTGGAAAAGTTTGCCTAGTTTTATCAACAGAAAAAAAAATATTAAATTAATCAAATAATGATTTTATATCATGTTAGACTTTCTGTCCAGCCCAAGTTGGGACATTCCTGCCCACAAAATGGCTTTCTCCTGCCCCACCCCTATGTCTCCAGTGCTGTCACCTCATACATACATTATCTGGTGTAATCACACAGGCTGAGAGCCACTGCAGAGAGGGGAACATCACTGTTTTTTCAAAATGCAAGAGCAGCATGGCAGAGCACAGGTACAAACCCAACAGACTCTGAGGCTCTTACAAACTATAACAAAGCACAGTGCCCAGTGTATCTTCCTTTCTACCTACATTTATAAAGACTTGCTGGCAGTTTCCCCCAGCTTGGCCTGCAGGACTTCAGTCACTGCCCTCCACTCCTCACTCAAGAGCCAAGTGCTATTAAATGAGAAAGACAGTAGATAATGAATAACAACAACACGGTTAATTCTTTTAATTTCAGGGTCAGGAATAGGCTGAAACACAATCAGAGGTTTAAAAAAAATAAATGAGAAACAGCATGGTGGTTAGAGGGAAAACAAAGAAAGCCCAGCATAGTGCCAATTACTGAACAGCCTAAGGAGGAAGAACTCTGGTAGCAAGGACTGCTTATCAACCAAGGTGCTCTTGAAACAGAGAAGTGCATCCTTGCATTTCCCATGACAGTAAGAATGAAGATTAACCCTTGACCTGTGTATTTGCCACATGCAGAGTGAAACATTTCCTTCAGCTCCTAATGAAACAGAGCCCCGGTCTGTCTCATTTTGCAGGCACAGCTCAGCTGCTGGAAGAGCTGGGCTCCCCTTTTTGACATGCCTTGCTCTCACTCTCCCTTTTACTTTACTTATTGTCTTATAGATTGTTGACTTTTGGTTACTCATCTACTTCTCTCCCTCCCAATCCTGCCTTGGAGAATGTACACAATGAGTTTGTTCTTCTATTTCTCTTAACTCTGGGATTAAGAAACAAAGCAGCACCTCTCAACAATGCACATTGTTTTTTGACCTTGAGCAGTTCGTTTGTGAGTTTGATTCTGCTGTCTCTTCCTCCAGTAACCTCAAGTCTCTTAAGCACCTCTCATCTTTTCTCCAAGGTCTCTTCCTACTTTGTGTTCCCAGAACTGCTTATCATGCAGGTAAGGGGAAGCATCAGTTTACTAGAAAGGGAGTTATACATTTAAATGTCAGCAGTCTGACACATATTGATTTTTATTTTAGGAGGTAACATGTAAAACACATAAATAAAAAGCAGGCTTTGGTGGTTTCCTTCTAGGCCAGGTTGCAGCCACTCCATCACTGATAGCTGATCATAGCAATGTTCACAAACTGCAACCCATCCCCCCACGCTGACCCAATGCAGACTTTATCTGGAGATTTAATTCCTGCTGGGTGATTGGCATCACAGCCTTGTGTGTGTGTGTGTGTGTTATTAACTCCAAAGTTGCACAATGACACACATCCAGTCCACTATACTGCTTTGCATCTGAACCAAGACACTTTCCCTCTGTGGTGTCTTCTGCCTTGGATGACTTTACAGACAACATGCCATGTCACTGCCTAAGTCCTCTTTGAAACTACGTGCTGAGAGTGACTCTGCTCCAGGCACACCTACCATATGTTGCTAGTTGTCTTGTACCATGGCTGGTCATCAGCCTGAATGTGTTAGGACTTGGGGATGGGAAATCTCAGCACCCAAGTGTGGAGACACGTTAGGACTACTGGGAGGCTCACACAGTGCTGCAGAAGGAGACCAAATATGGGTTCAAGACAAGTGGCCCCCTTAAGAAAAGAAGATTCAGTTTAAGGCCCATCAGCTGAAGATGCCCCACAGCTGAAGGGCTGAAGACACATTGACTTCCCCTGCACAAAGTCTTTAGGATTAACCCAAAGCACCTGCAGCCCCACTGCAGTGTGTTAGAGAGTTTTGTGTTGTCTTTTGGGTCAGTTTCCCCCTGTAGCACAAGGGCAGTGTTATCTTTAGCTGCCCAATGAGATCTGCAAGAGGATGATGATTTGCAGCTCTGAACAGGATCTTCGTGGATATGTGGTGAGTGCTAAGGAGAAAGTGTTAGTTGGGGGGATTGTCCTGGTAGGATCAGATTCCTCTTGCTGGACTATTCTTCTGCCTCTGAGGTCAGTTGAGCTGCCAGCAGTGCTGCAGAGGGGGTGAGTATCTGTGCATTCACCTCCTTTGTGAATGACTGCAGTTAGTGCTTGGTGGGTGCTGTGTTTGTCTAGTCCCCCAGTGCAGAACGGTCTCAGCTTGAGCTAAGTGAGCCCCTTCCTGGCTTCTGCTTGCTGGCTACCATATGGTTCCATCCATGCAGTTGATATATAACCTACTCTGGAAAAAACAGCTCCTTTCTGCAGAAACCTGTTGTATCCTTTATTTCTCTAACTGCGCACCCTGCGTTGTAATAACAAGTCTCCTGTGGCCCCTGCAGTTTCACCTGCTGTTTGTGCTCAGCTTCTGACTGCTCAAAAAACCTTAATGCTGACCTGTATTTATCAAAAATGGAGCTTTTCATGATTTTGTGAAAAAGTACATGCTGCTTTTGATCATGAAGAGAATTAATGCAGAAAATCAGCGCAAGTTGTCTACCTTTTGAAATCTTAAACATGAGGCTTTCTTTTCATTTAACATCTTATTGGAAGTTGCTATTTTTAAAAATCATAGAAAAGCTTTTTGTAGTACAGCATACATCTTGGAAGGGCTTTTAAAGTATCAATATAATTCTAAGAGGACCTTTTTTCAACAGAAAAACTTCCACAGATACTGTTCTTAAATTTACTGTGAGCTGTGCTGAAGTAATACAGAAGATCAAAGAAAGTGACTTACTGCCTTCCAGTCAGCAGAAGTTCACAGGTCTTGCTTCTGACTACACCTGTTTTTTACAGATTGGTCTGACTTCACATGAGGGGAAGAGGGAACAGAAATAGCTGACATACTGAAAAAGAAAGAAAAAGCATTGCTGCTGGATATGAGGAGCTACCATATGTTGTCAAAGGCATTCACTGTGCAAACAATACCATCACACCCAAGTGTCTCTGGTTGCAAGACAGCTTCAAATGTCCAGAGAACTTTGTACTCGGGGTGTAAAATGAAATTTTTAGGCACTTGGCTGCCAGTGTAACTTGGTTAGCTAATTCTGTGGGTAGTTCTTGAAATGGGCAGGGGTTGCCCATCTTGCTCTTGGAGGCTGTCTGGAGCCCGAATGGGAGCAATGAGTCCCTTAATGGATTCTCTTGCCCTCAGTAACGTGTTCTTAGGTATTTTTATTTCTTGACTATACCTAAGAGGCAGTCCAGTCAATGTGGTGAAAAGCAGTTGTTTTCTGCTCTCATTCTGAGTGTGAACCTGTATTTTGGTATTTTGGTATTTTGGTAATTTGGTAATTTGGTACTGCCAGCAAAAGGCGGTAGGGGTTTCCTGGAGAAATGTAGGTGATGACAAGTGAAGCCTACTTTTAAGATGAGTCTTTTTGGAACGTGCTTCTGAAACTTTGAAAAGTTTTCCTGAAAAAAAATCACACTCATACTTAACTAAAATATTGATTAAAATAATTCCTAAGTGTTCAGATGAAGGAAAAGAGAAAACAAAGGAAATTGATATCATTAAAGAAAACTATGACCATATTGTATCTCATTATGTGAATGCTTTCAGCAGATGATGTGTAGCTCAAAATGTGTTCAGATCTTAAAATACTATTATTTTGAAAAATGGAAATGAGAGGAAAATATCCAATACTGTGTGAAGCATTGCCAATCTACGTGAGCCTTAAGTTTTCTAGTCCTTGGGATGTGAATCAAAATGTAAGATGCTGCATAGGGTTGTTGTGAGGCTCTTAGGAGAGCTCACGAAGGCTATGGCGTGGCCAGATCCGTATTTGCAGATCCACCTCAGCCTTGAGGGCTCCATGCTGTCCCAGTGCCTTGCTCCCGGGAGCTTTCCTGAGAGCAGTCAGCTCCTGGTAGTCCTTGCCTGACTTTCTGCTTTTCTCTTAGGGATCCAGCTGATTTATCAGGTGTGCAGTGCTTCTTACTCTAGAGGTCAGTATAACGTTAAGAATGGAAATGGTGCAGATCAAATTCTTTTTCCCTGTTGACATGTTCCAGGGTGAACTCTAAATTATACTTCTCCCCATATAAGATGGAAGAGAAATTTCATACTGGGGAAATGTACTTGTAAAAGCACAACAACCAATATGGGAAGCTCAGAGGGCGTTAAAGAAAACAATCACTGAGCCTCTTTGTTGAATGAAAGTTATGAATGCATTAGTAGTAATTTTCTGAAGCCATAGACAATAACATAATGTGAGTGGGTGATGGAAGACATTACACAGGGTGAAATTTAGAGAGCTGACAGCAGCCTATGCATCACTTAAGACCTATTTCTGAGTGCTTAATTGTGGCTTATATAGCACGCAGGCCTTGTGCTCATCTTCTGCGTAGAAACAAATTCCATCTAGAATGAGTACTATGAGCAGAACATGGAAAATGTAATCTGATCAGCTGTAAAACTCCTGCTTTGGGGAAGGGGTGTTCTATACTGAGAACAGATGTGGGCAATGTAGATTTACGTTGTAGCACGCACACTATAAAGGTCTAATGCTGTGTTTCGCCATAGGATGCACTGATGTTAGTCCAAAGAGATGCCATGAGAATATCAATCTTTAAACAAATGGGAAAGCTGAGTAACGAGCACACCCCAGGCACTGTGGTAATCTACTCCATTTGTGTGTGAGCTGTGTGGCTGATAACACTGAAAGCAATCTCACTTACAAGTGCTTTGGGAGCATTTATTTTGCTTTTGGGCTAGCTTTCTGCAAGTATTCAGACTTAGTGGTAGGAATACTTACAAAAGTAAATTTTCAGCCTTGTTGTGTAACTATGTAAGAGAAATCAAAACTGGATTGTCACGTGGGTCTTTGCTACAAAATGGTTGCACGCTGGTTGAGTAAGAACAGAGAAAGAGCTCCGTGCAGCCTCTCTGAAAGAGATTAAACCAGCAAGGCACTTTGCATAGAGAATATTGAACACTTAGTTTTTCAGTCAATTCTCAGAATGCTTTAAAAAAAAGTGTGGTGGGCAGAATTAAAGCTGAACCCATTGAACTTTTCCTTATCTTTACATGCTTGGCTTTCTTGTAATATTTAACTTTTTCTTTGCATTTCCTGGACTTGGGATTCTTAGTTCTGAGATATTCAATGTTCCCTTGTAATGTATTTTGACATATGTTCCCGATAAGCATTTTCAACTTGAAGTCCTAACAAATGCTATTTTTGTCAGAACAGAGAAGGTAAATTGACGTAGTCTCCTGATAGCCACTTTGAAAGCAGAAACAGAGATGAAATATTAGGACTACACTAATAGCACTTATCAAAACACAAAGCTTGATGGATTTAACTGTTTTCTGTTTAATTGAGAAGCAGACTGCAAATCATTGCTGTTCTCTGGAAAGAGATCTGTTATTCAGATGTCTGCTAAATGGTTTGCATGACTCCTATTCCAGCTCTGGGTTTGTTCACAAACCATTCACAAATTCTCTACTTTTATTATTCACAGTGTGTGATAGGGCATGTGGTATATTTTCTGCTCTCTGGTTTAATGACTGAAACATTTTGACAGGGAATAGCAAATGGCGAATGACAACTAGAAAACAACATGCAACTTGGGGCATTTGCAAACACTTGCAAGAATATTAACACTCAGAAGAACATTCCTGCAGCGTAGGTAGTCTGACCTCTATGAATGATAATGATTCACATTTCAGCCATTTAGTTACAGATGTATTTGAGTCAGTTTGTCATTTGTCCAGCTCCATCGAGTTTGCAAGCAAAATAATTGTTTATGAATGAGGCATTTTTCAGTCAATTCAATTCGTGAATTACCTGTAAATAAAATCTGATTCTGAAACTTGACCACAGGGGAGCAAGTTCTCTGATTTCCATATCAGAATGATGAACTAAAATAACATATTTTCTGGCCTCTAGGACTGTCAACACAGAGGCAGGTATCTTTTTTTGTTCAAAGAGTTATAAATGTGATGCTAAAGTCAGTTGGCCTGTACGTTAGCATTGGAAATACTGCATTTCTGAGATATAAAACTAAGTTATGGTTGTTTAAAGATATCCTGATACTTTTATTTGAGTGTAAGAATTAGCCTAGTTTTATTTGATAAACCTCATTCTCTGTTTCCATGCAAACCCCATTAAGTTTCTTCACTTCTTCATCTTGGCAATTAAAAGCCAACCCTATTCTGGTTCAGAGGTTTTGAAATGGTGGATGGTGTGGTTCTCCCACAGAATATGTCCAAGTTTTTTTTGCCACAGCCTGACATTTTTGGGCTGTATGAATGATTAAGATTTTGTAACACTGTAGGCAAAATTCTTTCCCTTGATCCATGCTGTAGATATCGTTTGCATTTTCTGCACACATGGAACTTTCATTTCCATCAATGGGAATTCCACATGCTGAATAAGGAAGAAATATTTGCATTCTGGATAAGTGCCTTATTTAGGCACTCATTAATACTTACTCACTTGGGCAATGCTCCTACTGACTTTGATCTTGTTGGCGAGCTGCCCACTGGATTTGAATCCCTGGTTTGAAGAGTAGGTAAATGGCATTTTAATGGCAGGGGTCAGCAGTGACTGCCATAAGGTTTTTCTTGCTCTCCCCACCACAAAGCTATCATCTGAAGCAAGGCATTGCAGTTCTTATTGGAAGATTAATAGTTCTCTGCTAGTAACAGATTTTCCACTAGCCAGAAAGCAGCACACCCACTGATGAGTTTATCATTTGAACTTTGAATCTAGCCGGGAAGTTAAGACATAAACTCTTCCATGATGGTGATTTGTGGTATATTTCCAGTTTTCAGGGTCAGGTTATTAACCAGAGTAACAGTGATATAAGCACATGTCGTAGAGAACATGAATCAGAAGAAGTGTCTGACAAAGACCTCAGTGTGCAGGCAGCTTTCCTAGGAGGCTGTGAAATTCTGACTTGTGTCATGAAGCTCCAGGTGTCAGCTTTGAAAATACCACAGGTATTAACAACCTGTGTATGGGAATATAAAACTTTTCTTGGCAGCGTTTTTGGTACTCGGAAGACTTTATATGCTGTGGCCTGCCTAGGGAAGGATTTTCATTTTGCTCTGAGATATGCAAGTCCTAGAGTTTTTCTTTGCTTTTGCCTGTCAGTTTGAAGGTGAAAAATAGCGACAAGAAACCAACCCAACACCTGCATTGTATAGCTTGTGATTTTTTACATAGGGGAAGCATTTCTTACTTCGTATTTTGTAACAATGCTCTGGGTTCCTGTTAAAATTAAGATATTGAAAGAGCACGACTGTCCACAAATTTCTAATGCTTGTCCTGTCATCCTGAAAGTACTGAATTGTAAAGACCTGTGGTGTAAAATATAAATATTATTTGAACTGTGCTAACATTGGAAATCATTACCCAGAGAAAATTCTGATATTCTAACAAGTTTCTGTCTTGAACTGGAGTAAATATTGAAAATATTTATGAATAGGGAGCTCTGAAGAGCAATGTAGTGTAGCAATATTTTAACCTTTTGTTTAGAACCAGTACAATGTTACATGCCTTGGGAACATGTTATGGGAATTGTAATTCAGGTGTCTCTTGCCTCTATTCAACTGCAGGAATAAGTTTTGCAGCATGGTGTATCCCATGCTACACTCTGTTTTATGACTTCCACAAAATACTAAACACAGAAAAAACCAAAGCACTTCTGTGGCAAATTCTAGTCTGACAAAATCTGCTTTTGTTGTGTGCTTTTGTTTTGTTTTTTCCTTCCCATTGCAAATTGCTTTGAGGAAAAAATTCCCAAGCAGATCTAATAATAATAAGGAATTCAACCTCGTATTTAGTAGTTGTGCTTGGAGTTATGCTATGGCAAAGTCTCTTTCTAGCTGCTCTGTAATGATCTGTTCATACCTGCTGTGTTAGAGGAAAAAAGTCTGTCCTCTAAATGCATTCAGGGTAATGCTGCATCCCACTCCTGTAGTGCCTGCTACTCAGGTTGATGTAGACTGCAGATTCAAGGGTGGTTCATATGGAGTGAAGTCACACAAGTTTTGTGGACCATGTGAACAGCATGTGAGACCTAGCAGTACTTGGGTTGGGCTTGAGAAAAGAAGCGCTTCTGTTCTGGTGGCTTAAGCTGTGCCTGGGGGTCAGGAGGTGAAGCCTTTAATTGTGGTTCACTGAAGGATCTGCCTCTCTCTACTTCTGCATGGTGGCTCCTCCGCTTTCCACCTGGGAAGAGAAGGCAGTCCCCGTTGAGGAGCTATTGTCATATATTTACATATTCACGCACCAGTTCTTTAAATAAAACATGCACAATAAAATTTCAACACATTGCATGGAGTTAATTCTGTGCATTGTGAATGTGGGAGACTGAAGTGCTGAGAGAAGTCCATTCTCACAAGTGTCCTTGCTCCTCTGAAGGCTTTGCTTTAGCCACTAGGTGATGCAGCAGCTTCTCTTTGTGTCATGGGAGAAACTTGGCGAGTCTGGCATATAAATTAAGAATGAGTAATTGGAGAAGATCCCCAGTCCTCTAGAAGCAATATACAGACTAGATAATAGGCCTTGGAAAACTAACGAGATGATAAGGTTTCCAACTTTACGTTTTCTAATTGCTTCAAATGAAACCCCATTAGAAACAGCTGGTCTGATTCTCAACTGATATAAATTGTCATATATTTTTAGATTTAAATAGCACTCGGCTGGTCTACCCCAGATGTAAACTCTGGCCTAGATTATGTGATAGCTGTCAGCTTGGAATGGAAACTTTAACTCTACTCTTACAGGCAAATTTATTTTAATGTATTATCAGGAAAATCCAGCAGATTTCCAGGTATTGTGTATCTGAAAAAGTAATCACCAATACAAGACTGCTAAGAAGACAGAGTAAAAGTAACGCATGTATCCACATCATCACTGCTCAGGGCAGCTAGATGAGATTGGAGTCCAAGCCACATGCTGGTAACAGGTAATCTAGGGCCAGATGCTCTGAGCCAAGAGTGTCTTCAGCTCCCTGAATCCAAAACAGAGAAAGGTGTGATATATCTCAGTGGCTGCTGAGACCCACATGGAACTGGAAATACATTGAGTAAGATGACTGAAAATAGCTTTTTAGTAAGAGTTAAATAAATCAGGTTTATCCTGTGAGATATTGTGATTCTTATTTGAAAGAAAATTAACAAATGATTTGTTGTTCATTCTAGGCCAGATTCTCATCTACCTGATATTCAGAAAAAATCACAAACTTGGCCCTTAATATTTCCTCTTAATTGGAGCTTGGATGGCTGTTGAACAGTCCATTATGATAGGTCTTTCCAACACTGTTGTTCTCATAGATTTTGTCCTGTGTTGAAAGAATTGCCTTACTCCTGGATCTAAGGCCCAAGGGAATTGGGTCATGGTATCTGAAGTCTGCAGTGATACAAATTTAGGGGGGTGGGAAAGTTTACTTGTTTCTACTTTTCCATGATACGTTTATTTTCTAAAGTAGGAGGAAAAAAACAAACAGAGCATGATTAAAGTGGGAGGGAGAAATATTTTCCAACAATCACGAGCTAAACACTGATCTATAGAAGATAAGATTTTTATAGGCAATAGTTCTACTTCTGACCTAATTTAAACTAATTTCAGAGCAGTCGATGCCAATATACATTGCTTTAAAAGAAAGATTTCAAATGATCTCACTCGGGGAATGAAACAACAGCAAAGTTTTTAGATATTTGAAGCTGTGGGACTCACTTTTGGGGAATTGTCTGAAAGAACTGGATTCCAGATTACTTTGCAAATTAATGACAACTTTCCTGCATGTCTGTAGTTTTACAGAATTCCATAAGCAATATAGGGCTGCATGAATAATTAAGGGTTATAAACCCAAAGCCCTGTATCAGAGACATCAATATAAATACACTTGCCAATAAAGGATTGTTATATTAATCTGTATATATTGATCAGTTAAAAATTATTAAAAAGGCCCTATTCAAAAGCACATGCTTTGTAAAGGGACATGAGTTCATTAAAATTCTCACATCAAAGAAGACAAATATCCTTTCTCTGACACTAAAACATGAAGTTAACAAAGCTAGGAAAACTCTACAAATACAATGGATTTGTCTTGTTGCTTACATTTCTCTCCATGCAGACAGTGTAAATCACTGTTCATGTTATTGCTATTTACATATTACTATTTCCTATCATCTGTTTCGTGTTAGCCTTGCCACAGCTCAGCATTTGAATCCCAGCCATGGCTGGAGACTGTTTGGCCACAGTTGTTTCCATTGCAGTTAAAGCATATGAAGTATTATTAAAATTGATCTGAGTATTATGAACGAGCTGTTCTATCAAAATTTCAGTTTGGGGATGTGTTTTATTTGGCAGTGCTCTGAGGAAAAAAATGAAGGCAATGTACTGGGAATTGAGACTGAGCAGAATGGTGAAGGGATGGCGAGGATGGTGAAGGGCCTAGAAGGGATGACCTATGAGGAGCAGCTGAGGTCACTTGGATTATTCAGCCTAGAGAAGAGGAGGCTGAGGGGTGACCTCACTGCAGTCTATGGTTTCTTAATGAGGGGAAGAGAAGGGGCAGGTACTGATCTCCTCACTCCTGTGACCAATGACAGGACTCAGGGTAACAGTAGGAAGCTGAGTCAGGGGAGGTTTAGGTCAGATATCAAGAAAAGGTTTTTTACCCAGAGGATGACAGCACTGGCGCAGGCTCCCCAGGGCAGTGGTCACAGCACCAAACCTGACTGAGTTGAAGAAGTGTTTGGATGATGCTCTTAGGCACATGGTGTGACTCCTGGGGTTCCCTGGAAAGGTACAGGAATTGGATGATTCTGGAGGGTCCCTTCCAACTCCACGTATTCTATGAGAAAAATACAAAACAGGGGACTGGCTTGAAGGCTATGTAAATTAAAAGCCCTCAGTGAATTTGGACCCTATTTCAGTACCTTAGAGGTCATGTTCTCATGCTTTTCTGTCCGATCTTAATGACTAAAATTTACTATCTTCAAATATGAAGGCCAAGGATTTCACATAATAACATGCTTCCAAGAGGAGAGTCAAGAAGTCAGTAATACTGTAAAACCTGTTGTAAAATTAGGAGAGTGGCCAAATGGTAGGACAATATACTTGCATGTATTGGTAAGATCCTGTTCCAGAAAATAAAGTAATCCAAATTTGACATCACCTGGCCATCTGTCCCAGTAAGGACTTCATTACATTCTGGGTAATGTGGATCGAGAGGTGACTGCACCCTTTTCTGGACATATTTGGTGAGACTTAACTTTTTCACCTGCAGCTTATGTTAATCTACTGATAACCACATTTCTGACACTAGCTGAATTGAATGTGAACACACTTAAAAATTCAGAAATACTTGGTATTGTTTGCTCCTCTCCCTTTTTTTTGTTGTTTTGTTTACACTGGTGAACACTGATGCTTTCAGTTCATCAGATAGTTGCTGCTATAGCTAAGGTGTTTCTTCATGTGCTATAAAAGCTTATATTTATGTTCATACAATGAAGACACTCCAGCTGGTAGAAACTGGCCCTCACTGTGCTGAAAGCAAAGGAGTTCTGCTGGTATGGGTCAGGTTTTGTGGGGCTGAAGATGCCAAACTGGTCTTTTGCACATGCCATCGTTTTTTTGTGAAAGCAGAGAACAAGGAGGGGAAGGAAAACAAACACAATACAAAGCATCATTCCCTACTTTGTATTCTTGTTTCTTTCTACCATTCTCAATCGATTATCTCATCTTTCTCATCCATGACAGAGAACTACTCTTCACACCAAAATCTGGCAATAAATTTCCTGCTTATATGGCTGCTTCTAGCTCTTTTTCTGGATACGTTTTCAGAGTAGTTGCCAATGCCACTTATCAGTGCGTGGGTCTGAGGAGTGAGAATTTGAATGAGATGCCTGCTTAGAGGCAAACATAGAGCCTTTTAAATCACAAGCCTTGTGTACTGCTCTGAATTTTAGGACCAAAAAAGGAATGTGCAGCTTTCAGTACTTACTGACTTTCCATGAGGGGAGAGGCTGTCTGCAACTGCTTACAGCTTTTACTCTTTTTAATCATGCCAGGTTGTAATCATTTGGGCTGAAATTAGAAGATTCACTCAAGGTCTTGAGCAGCAAGTATCTTGGTGCCATTCACTCAGATGCTATCACCAATCAGGGAAGGACTGGATTTGCTCCATTGGTAGCTGATACTCAGTGTTACAGAACACAAAGACATCATGGCTTGGATTCCCATGTTAATAAAGGTGACTATCATAAATTCCCTTCATAACAGCCTGCTTGTGGCTAGGTCTCTGCTTGCGTCCAAGTCTTTATTCACAAACTGTATGTGACCAGGGTCCTGGTCCTGGCTGGTGACCAAGCTGAACCACCCTTCCCTGCTGGATGCACAGACATTGAAAAGGAGAGTTGCACAACTAAGATGGGAGCACCAGGGGAGGAATGTGGGAAAGCACTTCAGCAACATGACCATTTCAGCCTCCCAGTGAGCCTGATGGTGGGTTTGTAGGGTACAAAGGACACCTCTCGTTTGGCAGACTTGGTCCTGTGCTCTCCCAGGGTCTCACATCACATAGTCTGTTTTATAAACTCAGAGATTTACGCTGCTTAGTAGGTGAGTTCTCAGATACATTGCTTGTCTGATGCTGAAATATTGAATTTGATTTACCCCTTGAATGTTCTGCTCACACAATGGGAAGTTGTGACAGTGAAGGTATCCTTGAATCTGCTCCAGTGAGGACATTTGTGTTGTGCTGATATGAAGGCTGCAGACGAGAAGAGGTGGTGTGATTCAGTCATATTAGAAGGTATTAAACCACTTCATCTTTTATCCCTACGAGCATAACCTGAGGAAGGCTGTGGGTAGCTGTAATGTCGCTGTCTCATTTTTCTTTGTATTTCTGTTGCTCAATAAGCATTAGTGCGCTATAAGAGAGTTAGAGATTTTATTTAGCTGGAGCTGTAAAAGTGCTTGTTCCCCTCAAATTTCATCTCATTTTTTCCCTTTGTTTGACTGATGACTGGCATCATCTGTTCATCTCCTGGAGGGTTTTGAACTCAATTATTATTAATGTCTCTTGCTGCCCTTGTTTTTTATGTGCAATTTCTATATTCCCACTGTTTTAGATTGAATTAACCCACATCCAATCCGTAGCCTTAGTAAATTTAAGCCTCAATATGGCAAAGAACATTCCTGATTTTTAATATGGGAATTGTCTAGCTGGCTTGGGAACTTTGTGGGATTTTGAAAAGTAGTGATCTTGTTTCTTGTAGGACCTCTGTAGGTGTTCTTGCATTTCTGCTCTTCTCCTTATATCCTCATATGCCCAAGACACACAGTTCATGGTTTAACACCTTGGTTTCACAGTTCATAAAAATTGGCCTAGCCTCGAAGTTTTCACTTGAGCAAGTCTTTTTTTTTTAATACTTGCCTAAATTAGGACCAGGCCCTAAAGCATTGAGAGCTTATAACTGCCTAACAGAGCAACTGCCTTTGTCGATGTAGATGACTCCTTTCACCACAAACCTCCAAAATTAATTTTGCGTGGCCCAAAATTCAGGGGAGGAAGAATTCTGCTTATGGAGATTTTTCTGTTGGAATATCTTATGCTAAGTGGAAAAAAAAAAAATTAAAACAAAACAGAAAGATGAGACTCCTTGTTTCAAAGTACCAGATTAAAATATGTACAGAATTTTTTTAAAGCTTGTTTTTCCTTCTTTTATTAAACCTCTGAGGCAATTCAGTGAATTTGATCTGCATTTGCAACTCATTTTAGTTGAGAAATAGGTCCTTTTTGTGAATAAAATATTTGCCTGAAAAATATTTGCTTGGCTCTAGCAATGTAGCATATGGGCCTGTGTAATTCTTCTCCATGGGATGCGTTTAACCCCAGGTGACAAGCATACTGTCAGTGCTTAATAATCCTCAGTGGAGAATGTGTCAGGAATAATGTTGTGCTTCTCAGGATCTCGGCTTATTTTAAACGTACCTGCAATGGACCCTTACCCGAGGCAGAGGGTTCCCTCATGGGCAAGTTCCCAGGTGCAGATTTCTCTTGAAGCTGAAAAGTTTCTTTTCATGCTCTCCAACCCATGAAACACACCTGCAAAGGGGTGCTGTGCAGCAGGAACACTCTTCAAACCTCAGGCTACCATAAGCTGAGCCATAAGCATGCTCTTTGTTGCTGAACCAGGCTTATTTTAAAATTCCTTACTGCCTCCTTGTTGCTTATTACCCTCCAATAGAGAGGAGGTGGGGAAAGTGGTCTAACACTTAGTAGTAAACTGGAGAAATGATGACCACAGGGTTCCACATCCCTTAAGAACATTTCTGCTGTGGTATATTGGAAGCTGTTTAAACCATAGGTCCAGCTGTACTTCAGAATATGCTAATAGATTAATTTTAATGACTGAAGAAACGAAGGATACTTGCATAGCTGAAGTTCTAATACAATATGTAAGATTGAATGAAAAATAAATGAATTTTAAATGGTTTGTAGACATACAAAAGGTTCATTTGCTGCATATAACATGCTCAGTAAAATAATACCCTTTAATGTGCTGAACTCTTCATGCTTTTCATGAAGCTGCATCTAATTGTACTACTCAGAGTTGACTAATTCTGCCACTGCCTGCCTTTGAGAAAAATAGCATTTCAAGACATGACTAACACTCTAAGTAGTCATTAATTCTTAATTAATTCAGAATGTAAATTAAACTGCCGTACTGTATACTTCAACCTGAATACCACACAGAATGCATACAATCAGGTCACTTTTTTGGAAACTAATATTAGTTCATTCTAAGTGATTTTAAAAAAACCCAAACCCAACCACAACCCCATAAAATATTAGCAAAAGCCAAACTATTTGCTAATATAAATATTGGATTTATTGTCATATACAAGTTGACATATTATAAGACTTTGGTTTTTTATACTGCATGATGAAGCTCAGCTTCTAGGAACACTTTATACTAAGTGTGAGCTCATGATCGTACCAGTGTGAATGATCCACTACTATTTTTATTTATGTTAAGAATATTTACTCTAACATTCTTAATTGTTTTCAATTTGCCTTAATTAAAGGAGATGGAGTTGTCTGCCTGTCATTCTCCAAGTAGACGTTTCCCTCAACAATTCCTAGGGAGCTGAATTAACAGCTTTCTGGGATGAAGCTCACCTTTTTTTCAGGATGCAAGAAATCTTGCTTCTAGACATAACCCTTCAGATGTGGTCCCACAGTCCTCTTTTGTTCCAGTTGTGCTTGTGAAAGAGGTCATCATAACCCGGGTTAGCAGAGACATATTTAGAGGGGGTCAGCTTGATATTGTACCACCTTCTGCTGACACAGCTGGATCCAGATGAGGACTTTAGTACTTAGGGATGTGGCTGATGAAAGTATCAAGGGGTTTTCCTTTGTGGAAGGGCAACAGATCCAATGACTCTTGTTTCTGATTGTGAGCCCTTGGCCCCCTTGCCCACTGAAAGTATGTGGTCAGATTTAGGCTTGGGTAACATTTTGGCAGGACTTGAGTGTTTATGGTCACTAAGAGACACTTAAATACTGTACAAGTACACTGGTACCTCCCTCCATGATATTTGACTTGGAATTGTATCTATTTTTTGTTCAGACGAATGGCTATGAAAACCAGAAATGTAAGGTGAACACTTACACATTTTCAGGTGTGTATCTATATACCTGCACATCTGTGCCAGAAGTATTGATGGGACATCTTGATGTCTACTTCTGAGGAAAGTTCAAATTTATCCATCCTGTATGCCTTCAATCTTTGCATCAGAAATGATAAATAATGAGTTCTGGAAAAGGCTCTCTGGGCATTTTGCATACAGCAGAACATGGAAAGAAGTAGTGTCTTTGAAGGAAGCCATGATTTCACTAAAACCTGCTAGCGTAAGAAAAGGGTAAATTAGTTTAATCAATTTGCGATGTAATACAGTGAGAAATTACATGAAAGACAAATGAAAACGTCTGTGACCAACTGTCCAGATTGGTGGTGGGGATAGGGCCGGCTGAGATGGAACATGGGATGGGTGTTCAGCAAGGGGTTAGCCTCTCTAGAAGATGAGAATAAAGAAACCATTTCGGGAGTAAGCTAATAAGTTCCAAGACACCGCAAAGACATGATTGAAAATATTCCTTTTGAAGATCTGGAACTGAACCCAAAGCCTATTTGGACACTTTAGCATGTGACAGGTTGTGTTCATTTTAAAATCCATCCTTTTTCAGCCTCTGAGCATCAGACTGAGCAGCTGTTTCTCTCTTTTCATCCTTTCTCTTTTTGCCAGGACCTGGCAATTATTTATCTCCTGGGCAGCAGTCACTGGAAATAGGTTTCCTGATCCCTCGTGGTAACTGGAGGAGAGTGGTGTCCTGAAATTTAAGCCTTCTAATGAAGAGCTTAGGAGGGGAATCTAGCCTGTTCAAAGGCCTTTCCACCTATTTATTAGACACAGTGCTACACAGAAATCAGCAGCTGTCAGGCTGCCAGCCAGAAGACAATGCAATTCTTTCTGAGCCCCTGACCAATTTTTGTTCCTCTCTGGAATTGGTTGTTCCTGCCTCTCGCATTCAGTCTCTTAGAATAAAGACTGCTGAATTAAAAACTATAATTTCAATGCAGCTCTAGCCTCTGTGCTGGTAATCAGGACACAATGTACTGCTGAGGATGCACGCTGTATTATGCAACTGCTTCAGCCTGTAATTATCCCCCTTCCCCTCCTGTTGTAGCAGAACAGCTACTGACACTTACATGACCGTTCCAGGCTGTGCAGCTCCCACTGTTTGTTAACTGCTGAGATGATAAACTGGTGATGGTGAGCTGGCCTTTGGGGACACAAAGGATTTTAAAATTCAAGTTAATTTATTTTTAGGGTTCTTGTGAATATTTCAAATATCCAATGTTTACAACTCGGAAGCAGGATTTGTACTGTCAGGTTCTTATAATATTCCCTGTTGCTAAGTGCTTTTGATTCTTCAGTAGAAGTTGGTCTAGGCAGTTTTGTTGCTTGAAACATTAAGTGGTTCCCATACCTTTTCATTTTGGGGTTATTTGGAGGTCAACTGCCTGGTAGACTAAAGGAGAAAAAACCAAAACATGTTATATTGACTGAAAGTGTCTCCTAGCTGTAGGGAAAAACACATGCAGTAGTAGGGATGGCTGGAACGACTTGACTTACAAGAGCGATCAGAGTTGTGTTTCCACTTTAGTCTGGTATGTGGCACTATCCCCTGGGAAGCCTGAGGACCAAACCCGGCCTCCCTGCCCTGCCTGGGAGGGAAGGAGATAGGCAGGTGAGCAGGTATCTGGCAGGGGCTTGCTCCAGCAGTGGTACTCCCCACCAGTACTGTTTCTGCAGCTGGTGGCAGAGCCAACTGGGAACAAAAGAGTAGAGATGCCATGCTTCTTTGTCCTCCAGCCTCTACTCTGGTACACTTATCCTATCCTTTACTGTTCTACTAGATTTCATGTTATAAACACACCAAGTTCATCATCCTGTTTCTTGGAAAAAAACCAAAACCCAGCTCCTTTCAACCACATCCAAATGTGCTGCCGTCAGTGGAAGCCTCACTTTCCTTGAGGGGCTTTGGATCAGGTCATTAGTGTGGGATGTGGTATGTAGGGCTTCCTGTAACTTGTTAAATAGGTGAAATTGTGCACCCTTTTGGGGTGGAGGGGTGGGAAGAGCACTAACAGAGATAAACACAGCCTTGTGTAATTTAGGCTCCATGAAATTCAGAATTTTTTTCAAGATTCTGAAATAATCAGTCTTACTGATTTCCATTTTCTCCTGCTGGATTTCCAAATTGTAAAATATGAGCCTTTCTGTTACTTCAGCCACTGGCTTGTCCTGGGTTTCTCACTGTACAATGTTTCTGTCCCTTGCTGAGCATGGTTCCCCAGGCAGGAGAATCCTCTCCTAGGAGCCAGGAACACATTGGTTTATGCCTGAAAGGAGTTTGCCTGTTGGCACCAGATTATTACTTTTTTTTCCTTTCAGCACATGCCTCCCTATGGCAGAGCAATAGGGAGCTGAACCTGTGTGTAAGACACCACAAGCAGTGGCTTTCTGATATTTCCAGTTGAAAATTTGGATTTTAAGCCTCAGATGTGTGGGTATGTTCAAGTCTAGGCTGTTTTGCACTGACTAAACAAAGTATAAGACAACATTGACATTTGAACCAAGATGTCTCCCCACAGGTCGTGAGACCTTGGGTTAGTTTCTGCTTTCATTTGCATTTGTCATTACATAAGGTAATGAATGACATTGGAGCTAATTCTCTGCTGGATGTAACTGGAGTTACTACAGGAGCCAGGATGCTCTCAATGAGCCTTTTCACATTTTTTTTTACTTACTGAAGCAATTTCACATTGCGAGCATCAAGAACGTTGGCCAGCACTGTGGTGTTATGAGTAAATGAAATGTGGAATAATTCCTACCTTAATATATGATTTTGAAAAATAACTGAAGCACGGTGCTGTTAGACAGTTAAGCTTAGTGAGAGACTTCAAACACAGTTTAAAAAAATTTTGGACTTTTACTCTGCTTTTTATGACTAAAATATATCAAGGCTGTGAGGGAGGAAAGCAATATAACAGGGATGTTCAGTGTAGTGAAGCTTCATTGAAGCACAAGTGGTGTTATGGTAGTTCTTCAGCAGAACATACCTGCTTCAGTGGAGAAATAATTATTTCAGTTAACAAGATATTAAGCAAATGATTGTACCATTAAATCATGATAAACACTAATAAAATGCCACTTTAAAATTGTTAAGTGACAGGAGGAAATAGAAAGCTTTACAGCTTACTGAAAGAGGTATGCTTCTCTTCTTTTAAAAAAATGTAACTAAGTGCTGGGATCAGACTTTGGACAGAATTGCTGGTCATGGAATATGAGGAAAAAATGTTTACCTGCTCTTATATCTCAGATACAGCCCATGTCTCTGGCACTGTTGGGCTTAACTTTGCACAAATGCAACCTTATCCAAAATTTCAGGAATTCAGCGAGACAGAGTTTCATAGATTTCCTACAACTTCTTGGACTGAATTTCATTCAAATATAGCTGCTGAATTTTACCCAGTGGTACTTGACTGCTAATAGGAAATGTGAGATTCTCCCTTCACCATCCAGGACTTGAGTCTCAGTAAGGTTACTATCAAAGTGTACTGTTGTTAGGATTCATAAAATAAATGAGACAGGAGAAGAAAACCTATACTGGAATGTATTGGTTGGTATATTTACAAGGGGGAGGAGGTAATGGAACTCTGAATGTCTGAATTATTGCTGCACTACCTTTAAAAAAAAATTACCATATAGAAACCAAACCTACCAAGAGTGTGTACCTATGAACCCAGCAAGAATCTGCTCCACACACTCCTCCTCTGGGCATAATTATGGTATTTGACTGCTAAATCTCTACATGTTCCAGCACGATGATGACTGGAATAATAACAACTGAAAAATCTGATGTTACCTAGCAATGATGCAGTTTATGCCTTATCAGTGTGTTCTAATGTTACACCTAATAAAAGATGACAAGACTTGCTTTAAGTCTTAATCCATCAGCAACACTGTAATCTGCTCAGGTGAGCTGTATTTTCCTCCTTGCACAGATAAATAGCATAAAAATTGGGTCATTCGGAGAAACTTTGAAGCAATGTTCTGGGAACGGTTACTGTGTATGCTGGTTTCCTTTTGTCTTCCATACCTGGCCCAGCTTCAAAAAGTGCCTCTTCACTGAGGAATTACAGGTTATAATTAGGGATGATTTTTCTTTGAAGAGAGAGGATACTTTGCCTGCTCTGTGCTGAGGTGCACACCAAGGTCTAGGAGACCAGCCGTGGCTTCCACAGACATATTTGACCTCTGTGTTGACCCATGGTCAAGGTGCAGGATTATGCTTTTTCATCCCCACTCCTTGCTATTTAGTTGGTCAACCCTTCTGGGCAAGGACTACTGCCTCCCAGGTGCACGTAGAAATGCAAAATGACAATGTAGCAGCAGCCAGAGCTTTTTCAATGATGGTCACTTATTTATGGTGGATGATGAGAAGGTACTGAATGGAGAAGAAAAGTATTTGCTACCCTGAAGAGCTCGGTGCCTTCATGCAGAGATGGTTTCACAGCAAATCCAATAATGCTCAATGTTGTTGTCTGAAAGTAGGTAGGGGGGAAGGGGGACAGGAGTGCCAGGGAGGGGATGTTCATAGTGCCTTTGCTTCTCCTTCAGCATAAATGATGGGTTCACATGCCCCAGACATTTCCTCACTGGTGCAGGACAGGTATGAAACTTGGCTTCATGCACAGAGTCATAGACCAACAGCTTGCAAATCTGATGCAGGACAACACCTTCCTTTCTTTCCTCTGGAAGCTTTTGCACCGGTTGGAAAACGATGAACAACTGTGAGGAAATGGCAGAGCCTGTAAAATCTGTGCTTAGCCATTGATGGCATTGTTCCTTAAGTTAAAGCTGTAGACAGTAACTCCACGTATCACCAATGTGATCTAGTCACTGTAGAGCTCCAGCTCCTGTTATTGGCTCCTAGGTCCAATGATTCAATTTTAGAAAGCATATGAAAGGTCAATTAATTTTCCCAAACCTTAAACTTGGACATATCTATGTTTATTTGACCTTCTAGTTCAGCCAGAGTTGGCATGAGTTCAACCTCCTGCTAAATGAATACTGCCTATTGATTTCACACAGGCTTACACCAGTCCAGATATGTTTAAAAGGCATTCCTTCAGCTTTTTGAGGCTCACAAATTGAAGTATTGTAAGGCTGCCAGGTGTCGGTTACGTGGACAAGATATCACGAATGAAAGTCCTTTTTGTAGATGTCTCAACACATAATATTTTTTGTGTGATAAGGTCAGATCCTGGATTAGGTATCCAATACCCATGGCAGTATGGGCTATCAGTTCATATATTTGTCTCAGTTTTCAATTCTGTGTTTCTGTTAGAGTAGAACTGGTCAAAACTTTCTGGCAAATACCCGAACGTTGAAATCTTGAATATGGCTTCAGCCTCCCGGTGGGGAAAAAAAAAAGGTTTTTTCCCCATTTAAAAAATATGAATGAGGATTTTCTGGAGTTTTCCTTATGGAAAAGGTATTGGTTTTCTGGCATGCTCCTTTGAGCATGGGATCTTTGCATGGCATCTTCACACTTTCTGGGAAATGGCTGCATTTCAATGGCAAAAAGATAAACAGAGCATTTAGGATGTTCTGTGTTGTAGCCATCCTTGTGTGTGGTGAGTGGAGCTGACTGGTTAGAGTAAGCTGAATGGTGTTAACTTTTTCACTGTCAGAGTGACAGAGCACTGGGCCAGGCTTCCCAGAGAGGCTGTGGAGTCTCCTTCTCTGGAGACGTTCAAACCCCGGCTGGATTCATCCCTGTGTGACCTGCTCTGGGTGGTCCTGCTCTGGCAGGGGGGGTTGGACTAGATGATCTTCTGAGGTCCCTTCCAACTCCTAACATTCTGTGATTCTGGGATTCTCTCTCTTCATTTCAATATGTGGCTTTAACTTTTCATCTTTCCTGCAATGACTCACATTTAAATTGGAACAAGACATTTTGTGTGTGTTTGTTTCGTTCCTCTGGTGAATTTTGAAGCCTCAGTAAGAATTACATTTTGTGCTTCTAATAATTATAGACTATTTTCCTCTTATTTTTAATCTATCATGCTAAGGCTTGGTCAGTCATTCTTTACCTCCATTACTACAGCCCTTCTTCATCAATTTGTTCTAAATATGAGGTGACTTACTCAATTATCCTTCTTCCAGTTCAAGTTTTCTCACCCATATAATCAGACAAGCTGAACAGAGATGGGAAATAGTTACCTTCAGGACTTCAGAACAAGCTTTTTCCTTTGTCCCTTCAGTACCAGCAAGGCTGTAACTAAAGGAGTGTGAAATCCTCAAAAAAATGCCCTGTCTCTTACTGATAATAGCTTTGTTTCATGTTTGTCATTTGCAGGTATTTGTGTTTTGCCATGGCAGCACAGATCTTCTGGTCATTAAACCCCTACAGCTGACATCCTGAAACTGCTTAGCCCTTAAAACAGCTGTAACCTCCACATCCAGACAATCTTCAGCACCATTTTCTGGAGTGTTCAAGTAAGTCTGCTTTTCTTTTGTTTTCTTTTCAATGGAAGACATATTTCTACATATTTCAATGGAAGACAAAATTAAATTTAATAAGGTACTTACTGAACAGAATGTTTGCCAAATGCTACAAGATTATTAAACAGCACTTAATGATGTTTGTTGCCAAAGTAATTTGTACATGATTTTGTAGTAGCTCGGTAAATTTTTTGCCAATCTTATTTAATATATGGTAACCAATATTGGTTTAGTTGTATCGAACTGCTGGGTTTTCTGCTCTTTAGAGAATGGCAAGGGCTGTGAGACTGGAAATCTGGTATTTGTGGTTTAGTGTATTTAATGAGGCATTGGAAATGTTTGGAGATATCACCAAGTGCCTGTCTGCAGTGTTAGGAGGAGGCTGGTCAGCTTGGAGAGATGGGAATTGGCTCCAGAGTAGGACTTCACAGTGCAAAAGACCCTATGGGTAAATGGCAGTCTATTTTTGTTGAATAGCTCCACTGTGGAGAAAAAGACTCTGGTCTTTTCTGCCCTTGGAAGAGCCACGTAATAGGGAGGATTTGCTAGGAGCTACATGTCACCTGTCTCATTTTGAAAGAAACATGGAAATAGGCAAAAAATTAGATGACCTAATTAAACACTAGGCAGATAATGATAGATCTGCTTTCCTCCGTTATGAGCAGTGGTGTCTTGTAAGCTTTGAAAGTTACACTCTGAGCGTTCATATAGCGTATGTTTGAATTTGAAGTGTGGCCTGGCAGAACGAATGTGAGGGCATGGTTGGTATAGGCTTGGTAAGGTATTGTGTTTGTGCACAAAGTGGTATTTTCCAAAGCACTAAAGGGACTCAGGAGCCTCAGTCTTGCTGTCAAGGATGATTTAAGCATGTGAACTCTGAAGTATGTTGACTTCTAAATGAAACCTGACTTCTAATTGCTTGAAGGCCAGATCTGCAAAGGAATTCACATGATTATTATAATTTTCAAGAATACATAACTAGCCAGGATGTCTACTTCTGTTGATTTCAATTTATTTTCTTTTAAATTATTCTTGCTGTTCTCCTTAGATGTTATGCTACCTGCTAAACAATTTTACTATTTTGGCTAAATTTCTTCCCAGTGTAAGGGCATTTACTTAACACACTTGTTCTTGGGAGAGACTTGGCGTTTTGCTCTCCATTTCCAGAACATAAAAAACCAAAACAACCCTTAGATTGTGTCTTTGGAGTTCCTTGCCTTTTTAATTCATGCATTTTAAGATTCACAGAGAGTATAAGATATTTAAAAGTCCTCATTGTTCTGTGTTTGTCAGCTTTGAACTCTTTGCCATTAGCTTCTAAATGATCTAAGTCTTTCTCTAACAGACTGGAGTGTTCCTCATTTACCATTTCCCAGGCTTTAACACCATCAATATATAAGCACTTGTTAATTTGCTGCCTGTTCTAATGCTTTTCTGTATTCTGGGCCAGCTTTCTCCTGTGTCCTGCCATATGTAGTGTTGTAAGTATTTACTATTGACCTTGAATTAGTGTTTTACTTAAAACAAACAAACAAACTCCCTAATTTTCAATGAAAAGAACCTGTGTGGTCTTCATTATATCATTGTACAATGAAGTGATACAGATGACTGTTTCAGACATTAATTTTTCTGCCACCCTATTCCTCCAAACTTCTCAAAGTTCCAGGGGCTTCTGCTGGCCTTGCCAGCAATACACCTTTAAGTGCAGGAATGCTGTTGTGAAGACCACCTGTTTGCTGAAACCCAGCCTAACATCCCTTTCACCCAGCTGCCAAGCAGCTGCCATTGCTCCTGCTCTAAGCTCATCTCCTGTTGTAAATGATGCTGTTATCAGGTAAATCAATGCTGGCAGGGAGAAAGCAGTGGTGATATGCAAGTGGAATTTGCTTGCTTTGTGTTATCTGGCCAACCTCTCCTTGCCTCTCTGCAACCCTTCTTGTGTCTTCACAAGAGTTAATAAATACTCTGCTCTGGGAAAGAAAGCTCCCCTTAGGCTGATGAATTTATACTAAACCAAGATGAACAGTATTTTCTTCTGTCCCTGGCTGGATTCTGTTGCTGAAAGATAAGGTCTTGCCAACACTAGAAAGATAAAGGCAAGATTTGGTAAATACAACAGTGAAGGATCAGTGGTTTTTATTCACCGTAAAAATGAGCTATCATGAACACCACAGAACTTAAACTGCTGGGCTGGACTCAGGGGTATCTGGGTTAAAGAGAGGAAAGGACATTGTCAAGTAGGACCACTTCTCTCCTGCACCTGATAGGAAGAGAAGTTTTCTGGAGAGTTGATATGAGCCTGCAGGGCTAAATTTAGCCTTTACCTGCCAAGTGACACAATGCTCTTTTCTAATTCAAACTCTTAAATCTCAGTAGACTGTGAAGATAATGGTGAATGTTTACTTTGCCACCGAGCTGGGCAGCAACTGAGGTTCTGCTTTGCTATGGTGTTGCTGCTAATTGCGCGCATTAGGAATAAGAGGTGTTACAGGAGCTAAACAAAGAGACAAGTCCTTGCTCTGCAGAGCTCGTGATGTAAATCAAGGGCCAAAAGTAACAGGCAGTCATGGCAGGAGAGAGAGTGGGAACTGCTGAGAATAGTGAAGTCAAAATGCAAAGCTGACAGCTCTTCAGCCGCTTAATTTTTAGCGTGGCAATGATTTGTATCTATTACAACAGAAGGTGTTTCCATATTTTTCTTTATTTCAGTTAGCTTAACCTTTTCTAACAGCTAACCATGATTCTCCCAACACTGAGAAAATTGCATGATGATTAGGGTTAATGCTACAGTAAATACTACTTTGTACCAGTTTAAGATTTCCACTTTTTCTAAAAATACACCAGCAACAAAAAAATTCCCATCAACTTTTTTACAAAACAAATTAAAAAAATTAAACATCCTGAGTTTTTTGGTTTGGTTTGGTTTTTTCTGTTCCCAGACTAATCTATCTGTAGGAAAGTTATATAGTATACCAAACTATGAGTAGTGGTACTGTCCACTAATTCTTAAGTGAGCACAGTTTGTTGACAACCTTCTGATTAGACTTCCCTCTTTCCTCCCTTTCAGCCCAATTTAAATCAAAATATAGACAGAAACAATTTCTTTGAGCAAAATGGAAAAGTTCATAGGGTAGTTGAAGTTGCATAGCCTTTCCCATTAATGTGTCTGGGTGTTCATTTCATTTATGTATTTATCTTGCCCCTGAGGTGCAACATGAATAACATTTGTAAGGCATTCCTACTAGACTTTTTGTGTATTGTGAAGAAGTAATATTCTAAATAGGACCAAGTTTCACACAGCAATTTACCATGACAAATTCACTTAGAGATGTAGCATTGTAGTTGTACACAAATAAAATACTGTCAAAATAGGCAAGTGTTCCACTTGTGGGAAGGCTGGTCAGAGGGTCAGCAGAGCTCTGTAGGTGGACTCACAAGATCTGTGTTTCCAGCTCTGGCAAAGAGCTTTTCTTTGACCTTGGTCCTCACTTCACCTCTCTCTGCCTTCATTTTTACTCCCACCTTTCTCTGCTTTGATATTTTGGCTAAGCACGTTGGAGCTAAGGCTGTCTGTGTGTGCTTACACCCACACTGTGATCCGACTCCCTTCAGCCTTTGCTGTGACCTCTTGGCACGATGCTAATGGAATCAGTGCAAAGTCACACCTTCCCCTCCAGTGGGACTGAAGGACTGCTGGTAAGCTGCATCCATTGGCATGTCAGCATCCCTGTGAGGTATAAACCAGCATCCCTAAGGTGGGAAGTGGTGTGCCCCCACTGCTGTTAGCACCTCCAGGCCAGGGTGTGTAAAACAGAAATGCAGTGGCAGTGTGGGAATTAACCCTGACACCTTTCAAAGGGAGACTTTCCTGCCTAGGAGCACAGAGAGCTCCTGAGAGACAGCAAGCAGTGATTTGCCTCCTTGAAAGTGTATCACACACCACTGGCATCACAGCTGGTGAAGGGAAAAAGCTTGTTTTGGCAAACAAGCCAAGGATTTTGAAGAGAAGGGACAAGGGCATGTAACAAGCTAAGTAGCTATATTTCTCCTTACTGGTAACTGCTGGTGTGACACAATATCTGGGACAAATAGCACTCCAAATACTGCACAAATATCTTCACCAGAATCAACAAGGTTACTCCAGATTTATGCTGGTGTTCCCAGGAGATTATTATGTTTTTCAATCATCTATAAGAATGATCACTGCAATGCCACTGAGCTCATAAAAAGGATAAAATGTAAATATTATTGAAACCTGACACAGCACAGACATCAGTGTGATATTAATGGAGTTTTTTTTACCAGTAGCCTCTCCCAAAGATTTATATCCATTTATCAAGGCCTTTGCTAAATTAAATACATAAAATCTTTACATGAGATGTAACAAAAAGTCGTGAACAATGTCAATATTCAGACAGTATTAGTGACATTCAGCATGACGAACTGCGTAGGAAGTTGGTTGTCAAAGCCCTGTGATAGTGAAAAGGCTCTGTTCACACTATGAAGATATTACTTCTCTCTTGAAGTCTGAAAGGCTGCTAAAAAAACCCTTATGTATTTTGTATTTACATTAGAGGCTCCAGCATACCATTAAAGTGCTTGATGTTTTGTTTCTGTTGCTCTGCTGAGGGAGCAGTCCAGCCTCTCCCATCTACCCAAATTCCCTGGGAAACAATATCCCACCCCACCCCCCCCAATTCTTGAGCAACTGCAACTGTTTGGTTTTTTATCACAGTGCCAAACACAAAGGAGTGTTGAGGGTTTGCTAAGAGAAATCTGAAGACACCAATAATGAATTCAGAATCTGTCTTAGAATTGCTACAAATGGCTTATTTTCTCACGTGGAAGCACGCTGTCTCTGAGAGTCAGGACCTGTATCTGCACATCTTCTGTCCTGAATTAGCTGTAAAAAGGGAAAACCTGAGCATTTTGAGATGATAGAAGCAACAAACTCATAAAGGTTTATCTTTTGTTTACTTTAGTACATTTGGAGATTGGAAAGCTCCCAAAAGCACAGGAACCAATATAGGGAGGGAAAGGAGCCAATATGGGCTAGGGAAGGGATCCAGGTGATTAAGTTCTTTTGGTTTTAATGAGATTGATATGTTAGTATCCTTGTACATCAGAACTAAGGTGCTACAATATGTGTACCTTGCCAAACGAATGCAGAAGATGCACGGGTTGAGTATGCACAGGATCAGAGGTGTCCAGGTGGTACCTGGACAAGTGAGGCATGGCCAGCAGCATTCAGCACACCTATGGGAAGACCTCCACTGGGTCTGGCCTTGACAAATGACCAGACACCTGATGCTGTTAGAGTTAAGTCTGAGAATAGTATGCTGAGGGGCCTGGTTTCCATATGAACGTGAAGGTTATCTCCATGCCAGAGTTAATGCAGGAGGAGCTATAAATAACATCTGTTACTCTGAATTGTGATTCAGGAGCATTACTCAAAGTTGCAGTGTGAAAGATGCTTGGAATCAGATTTCTCCTGCAGTCTCTCTGGGTTGTTAGCAACATCATGGCTAGTTTTTTCATATTTATCCAATGCTGTTGCTCAAGGTCTGTGGAACAGGCCCATCGAATTGGGAAGATAGAGACAGAAGAGAATAACAGGGGAAACAGCACTGTGTGCTCTGCCAACCTGCAGCTGTGACCTTCCTGTTTACTATATTTTTTTTTAACATTTGTTAAAGAAATGAAGCAGCAAATCACCAACAATAACAGAAAAATCAATACCCGCCTCTGCTTCTTTTGTGAGATCTGGAACATGGCCTCAATCTGTCAGACTGAATTACAGAGACTGTGGGTGTCAGCAAGGGCTCAAACAAATAGACCTGCCACGCTGCTCATTGATAAAAGGCTTAGGTTTGTACCAGTGTCACCACTACTGCTGCCTCCAAAAGGCATGGAGGGAACACTAACCTTTCAGATGAAAGGCGACTTACAGAGCAATGAATGTGTTCACTTGCACTTTGCATGTAAGATTGCACTAATCTCTGGAATAAAAAGGGTAAACAAACAGTTTGACAAATACAAGGCTCTGGGGCATTACCTTGCTAATGGATGTTAAATCAAATGGATGTATTTGAATGGAAGGTGATATATCAACACAGAAATGTCATCCTAAAATAGGCCATTGATCCACTGGCTGAGAATCCAGTCTTTGACAAAGGTCAATGCATCAGAGAGAGGAACAACCTCTTCCAAACTCATTTTCCCAGGCAACAGTGAAAGGCTGTATCGGTATAGAGGAAAGCTGCTTCCTGACTCCAGATGGTAATTAGTTTATACCCTGGAGCATAAAGATTAACATCCCTTATCAGTTTAATTCTGCCAGTGGATCTTAAACTACAATGAGCTTTTGAATCTTTGAGTAATATAACATGTGATTTTCATCTTAGAAAAGGGAGCTGGTGGGGAAGTCCAGCATGGTCTTTGTATTGTCCTGCTGCCATGTCTGCAAACAGACCAGGCAGGATAGCTGCTCATGCCTGTGGAGCAAGAGGACTATGCCCAGCAGTGCTGTCAGGAGTAGCTCCAGAGAAAAAAATTAGCATCAGGGATTTATAGGCACAGAAATAAGCTTATAAGAGAAGCTGAACCTAACTTTACTATAACGTTTACTATGATAGAGGGTTAGGTCACCTTTGGTTTTCTTATTTAAAGATGCTTGACACCATGAAATGTGGCACACTGTAGTTTCCTGAGTAATAGATTCTGCATCAATGAGTTTGTATGGCAAATTGCAACCCACAGAGCAGTGCAGAGCTTGGTTTGAGTGCTGTGCAAACAGCTACCCTGCTTCCAGAGTTGCCTGGCTTGTGTCCTGCCAGGCATGGGCTCAGCACCTGGCTTCCCTTCCCCTCTTACTGGGTCAGGCATTGCCATCTCAGTGCTCCCTGTGCCCATTGCTCCTGATGTGCCCCAGTTCAGCAACGTATTCCTCACTTGCCCCAAACATCATTCATGCTGTGGGATAAACAGAACTGCCCATCCTACTCCTCAAGTCCACCCAGAATTCTGAAGGTCTTCAGGTTGTTGACTCTGCAAACCCTTCCTTCCTTGGCTTCTGCCTTTTCTTCCTAAGGTTTCTTAGCCCTGTCTGCTTTTCAAGTGTCTTATTCCAAGCCTCCTTCTATTAGGGGCATTGTTAAGGCTAATCCAGCCAGACAACAACCAGTAGCTCCTGTAAAGACCTTGTGCAGACCAACACCTCCTGTTTCAGCTTTTAACTGAGATGTTCCCTTATTTTTTTTTCAAAATGTGCATTGAGGATATGACTATTGTAGATCCCACATAAAAAAAGGACACTGAAAACATGATCTCGTTCTTCGTCAGCTCTGAGTAGGGAGCAGTTAATTTCACAGGCTGGTTATAAACTATGTTCAGAGAGGAAAAGTCTTTAATCCATATCAGCCTTTTCAGCTTTTCTGATTTCATGAAACGTCTCCTTATTCTTCTCCTGTAGTACAGGTAGAATAGGAAAATCCAAGGGGCTTTCATTGCATTGTTCATTATTTCATATGCCTTTGTCATTCTACATCTATCTATGCAGCAATGAAATATTGTTAAGAAAGGAACAGAAGCCTTTTGTTGGGGAGAGGAACTATTCACAATAGACACATAACTAATAGTGTGTGTGGTTAAGATTGTATGGACCAAGGCTAGTACCTGAGAAAGCAGTGGAGAGCATACTGGTTTTCCAGCTGAGAAGAGCCAATGCCATAAAGGCAGCAAAATGAAGATGAGCATCTGGGAAGGGGAAAAAAATCCTCTTTTTTTTGGAGATTGTATTCACTTCTGAACCAAATGTCGCATTTATGGCCTTTCTTGTTTCAGTTCTCAGTACAGTGACAGTGCTGTGTGAAGGTTTAGTCTTGCAATATCCTCATTTTCAAGACTCGTATGGTAATGTTTGCTCTTGCAAGGTGCAAAAGCCTTGGTGATTTCACACATTCAACAGATCTAGACAAGTCTTTGAACCTTTGTGTCACTGAATCAAACCCAAATTTGCAACTTTTGTTACTGACCTGATTCAGCTTCCCATGAAGCCAGCTGGAGTATTTCCATTTAAGTCTCCATGACCACTTAGAATCTAATAGGCTTGTGTAGGTTTATACTGACTTGCTTTTTGGGTAGCATCATTAAAAATGTTTCTACACAAACCTGAGAAAGGAAATGACAAGCAGCAGATATTTAAAGTAATACGTGACAAAAGATCACACAGTCTGAGAGTGCTTCGATTTTCACAGGTGGCTATGGTTAAAAGTCCAACACTATATTGAAGGAAATTTGAATATATGGTTTCTACTCCAAGATGCCCAAATTCTGGCCCGGCTGGAGCTGATGTGGAAGTCAGATCACACTGCTCCCTGAAACCCAACCTGGTACACCTTTAGTCAAGTGTTCACCTGATTTTCTATGGAGATATAGACATCTATAGTAAATGAGGATCTGGCTGTCATTGTTAGAAATAAACCTGGCTAGAAGATGAAATTCCTGTTTGAAACCAGCATGTAGAAAAGAAGTCAGAAAAAAGACTGCTATGAAGTGCTGGGGAAACTCCTCTGCATAACCAGAGACCAGGCAGTGTTCAGTGCCCGGGAGCTACAGCCTAATTTGCAAAGAAATGAAAGAAAATGGGATTTTGGAAGGTAAGGCTCCCAGGTTGGTGGGCAGTCAGCCCAGCAGGTGGGTTGCTGGCATCTAGCAGACAAGAAGATCACTGTGTTTTTGCTATGCACTTCCCTGATTTGCCTTGTTATCATAATCAACACCTTTCTGCAAAGTGTTTTTGTTTCAGTGACCCACTGTTCTCTGTTGGTACAATGCTCTCCTTGGCTTTGTTTCTGAGTTTGTTGCAGTGCTGCTTTCAGGTGGTGAAATTTCCTGCTTAGGTTATGTGGGATGCAACCAGAGGTCTGTTTGAGGCACTGCTAAGGAGGCAAAAGCTGTTTTGCTTGATCATTCCCTGCTCTTCATTTGCCAAAGTCTTATCAGCCATTATAATGTCAGCGGAAAGCCAGGCATGTGCTCAGCCTGTCATCTCAGAGATTCACTCAGGATCCGCTTTGGAAAAGGATTATGCTGAATTTTCTTTTCATCTGTATTTATGGATATTTTTGGCCTGGTTTTGTGCTGTGCTGATCTTATGCTTGCCCAGGGGGAATATGAACCGCTGCGTTCTTCTCGCCAGCTATGTCCTGAATACCTGTGGTAACAGTTTCCAAGGGGCTCTGCGAATTATTTGTTCGTCTAAATGGAAAAGTATTGCAGTGCTCACAGAAAACTGGAGGGAATTGAAGGAGAGTGAAGTTGCTACAAATTAAGGAGCTAGAAAAATATGTCTTACCCTTGCCTGGAAAATACACCACAACACACAGCAAACCCTTTTAAGTGAAGCATACAAATAGGCAAATGCCTGCGTGGCTGCTTGTCTTATGGAATTGTTTGTGAGCACGGTTTCTATTGGCAAAGACATCCACATTACACAAGCCACAATCAATCAGTTTGAGAAGAGTGTACAGTTCTGCAGAATGATGGCAACCCATAGTTATACACTAGGCATGTGTCCGTGGCTGTTTCCTACGTAGCTTTGATGTAGAATCTCAGTAGCTCAAGAATAGCAAACAAAATTTACGTTCATCATGTTCAGCCCTTTGAATGATTCACAATCCAAACTGTTTGTCCTGCACACCAGGTAGGTAAACAGATAACCCAGGACAGCCAGCCAGGTGACAGGATGCATCAAGGGGGTGTGAGGTGCACCAGGACGTACCAGTAATGACTTTTTGCTGGCAATGGATTGCTGCGTGGCTTTTCACGTGTTTGTCCTGCCTTCGGCTGCTGTGCCTTTGGTGGCACCATGCCAGCAATTAGGTTCCTGCAGAATAATTGCATCTAGCAATGTTTTGGTTTTGTTTTTCCTGTCCTTCTAGTGTTGTTACTTTAGAAGCAACAAATGGTTTTGCTCTCTGTGTAGTTTAATAAACCCCAGTCACCCAGCAACCTGCCATTTGGCAAATGAAGCACTGGACACAGCGTATGGCCAGGGAGAAAACATCCAAGCAGTCATGGAAATTTTGCTCTCCCTGGGTCAGCAGAGGCTGGAGAGAGGTGGTGACTGATAGGCAAGGGATCTGCTGCCCAGAGCACAGGAGCGGGGTCCAGGCAACGCTCTGTCTGTTCCCTGCCACTTGCTGCAACACTTTTCTGACAGCAGATATCTGGAGTGAATACAAGCCAAACAGGGAGCAAATGCACGCACAAAAAGCTCAGGGGGATATTTTAGCAATTAGCTTGTTCTCTCTGGGAGAAGATTCTTTCAGAGACTCTGTACAGCTGAAAGGGGTTTGAGGTGGTGCGGAGAGACAACCACTTCCTCGCACTGGCTTGGGTCTCCCCACCCAGCACGTGCAAATCATGTTAGTTCTCCTTTAATATTCTTTGGAAAAGGCTTCTTTTCATTTTGCTGTGTTTTGGGGTTTTTTCTTTTTCCTGAGGCTCTGCAGGCACAAGCGTGTTTCACAGCTGGTTTAGCAAAGATGTGCCTAATTTAGAGGACACTGAGGGTTTCCATAAACTGTAGTGACACTGATTGCATGGGCAGAGCAAAGCACTCGGCAGAGTCTCCTCAAATGGCTGCTTGGTGCAGTGATGCCAAAACCAAGAGGGAGGCAAAGCACTCGGTAGCCTCAGAGCAGCTCCTGGGGTGACAGCTCAGACACGGGGGATGGTGAATACCCTGCTTCTCAGTGAAGACTTTCTCCTGCCTCTCGTACCAAGCTTTCCATCTTTCATCTTCCTTTTCACCTGTTTTATTCAAAGCCATTCAACATGCTTGTAATTTTAATACTGGACATTCACTTTCTTCATTTCCCACTTCTCCTGATGCCCAGGAAGCTTTGCCATTTGACACTCAGTAATAGCACATGTCAGACTTCAGGCTGTTTGTCTCCTACCTCTCACAGTCTTGTGCAATTAATTGCACCCTGCATTGACCAGGCTCGTTGTTGTGGTGGGAAGGGACAGCTGAAGCTCATCTCGCTGCAGCCCGTACTGCATCTATTTAAATGAGCATCCAGTGACCTATCAGAGCTTGGAAGAATGAGTCTTTCTGTTAGGCTATGGAATGTAAATGATGAAAACATCACTGATGTATGTGATCAACAAATACAAAGACCAGGTATTTAAGCTGCTTTGAGAGGAGCTGGTGACAGGGCTGCACGTGATGCCCCTGAGCACACGCCTCGCTCGAGCACCCCAGGCTCTGCCCTTGCTTTGGTAGATTTCCCAGTCCTCCAAATAGAAATAGCTGTTGGGTAGATACAAGACATACACAGCAATATTGTTTAGTTTTGTCTTTTCTGCTTTGCAAGAAGGATGTGGTTTCTTATGCCAGTTCTGGTAGTGCTTGGTTGAAGCCTTGGGGACATCAGGAGGAGCTAAGGACTTCCCACCCAGTTGATCTCTCACTTGTGGTGCTTACTGCGTTTTTGTTTTATTTAAAGATTTGAAGCGTAATATGTGTCTCATCTGGTTCTCATGTTGAACCAAGACTTCCAGATGGTTCTGTTTTTTCTCCTGAGTGATGATATCCCAGCTGTGGTGGTGAAACAACCTCACAGGTCTTTCTATTGCCATGTGAGAGGACGTCTGGTTCAAAGCAGATGAGGAACATGTGATATGAAAAGGCCTTTGTAGCACAGAGTCACACTACAATAGCTCTGTGCTCAACAACAGGTTGTGGTTTGAAGAAATATTGCTTCTGTCAGCCTTGCATAATGGAAACAGTAATCAGCATCCATTAGGTCAGAATGTATTGTCAATCCACAGTGAAGCAGAAAGGACTACATCTCGGAAAACCTTTTCATTAAGCAAGGAAAATTGATACCAGTGCTTGGCTCAGCTTAGCACTTTGTTCGTGGAGCTGAGTGTGGATAATGGCTGGGTTTGTTTTCTTTTCATCCGTTTCTCTATGCACAGTTATTTTGATTAGGAAATATCCACCTTTCATTCTAGATGAGCAATTCTAAAAACTTTCTCCCAGCATTTATTATCTTGTGTACACAATCAGTGCTTGTGTAAAGAACAACGTTAGGACATAGTTCAGGGAAAAGTATTTTGGCTTATGTGACTAAGTCATGCAATCTCATTTCAGTTTAAAAATATTTTTTTATCTGCATAGTAACTACAGTCTTTTTTTTTTTCTTTGTGGATTGTGACAAAATAGGTATAGGCTGTGTTCATGAATAATACTGTGCTATGAGTAGCTCATTACATGTGCACATTAATGATGTAGTACTGGGTACACAGGGCCTGTCTGGTTGGCTGCCTGGCCAATGTATGAAAGGGCTAAGGGTTGAAGGGAGTAGGATGGTGATTTGACAAAGGGATATTAAAATATCTTTGTGGTGGCATTCTGTGAGGATAACAAAGTAATTAGTGCTAAGTCTGATTCGTAAACCAGAAATTGTTACTGTAAATCAGCCCTGCAAATACCACTATCCCATTACCATGATGGACTGATGATGATGAAAAAGAGTTAAGGGATGGGTGGGCTCTTGCATACCACTGTCAAAACTAATACATTTCAATGTATGCATAACCGCAGTCCTGCATTGCTGTGAAAGTCGCTGTCCCCTGGATCAGGACTGATCCAACATGTATGAATATGAGGAATGAGTATGAACATAACAGATATGCATAGGGTTTGTACTGATACCAAGTATAATGTGATATACCATCACCCCAAAGGAACTGTTCTTTGTAGCTGGGGAAAGTAACCCCAAACTTGTGAATAAACCCTCTAGGATCCTGACTTTTGGCTTCTTTTTCTTGCACTGTGTTTCCCCATTGTTTGCTGCTCTAACTGCTTGTCTGTCTCTAGATATAAATGACAATTTTCACCACAGCAACTGGACACCATGAATAAAATGAGATTGCAGATTCCTATAGGGGATATCCAGTCCACATCCAAGTGCTATATAAATAATGATCCATACAGAAAAAAGGTGCTAGATAAATATGAAGCTGGTATCATAGTAAATTCCATAGTATGTACACCCAGCATTGGGGATAATGCCACAAAATTGTTTAACAAGTCCCCTATGGCAGAGCTCAAGAACAATTCCTCCCTAGACTAGCTATCTTCTTTCCTCATGCATTTATTTCCCAGTCTTTTGTGCCACAGTCATACATTATGCTGTCAGCTTTATGATTCTTTTCTACTATCACTCATAAGAAGTGTTATGCTTAGTCATAAAATTGAAACTAAGAAAAAAATTAGTGCATCTAGCATTATTAGGAAGCCTTCATAATGTCATCATCTATCTGTTCAGTGTTTCCTTTGATTCCTTGTTTGTGACCTATCACAAATCTAGGTTGGGAAGATCTTTTTTTTTAGCAGAGGTGATGTTCATCCTTATCTGATGTATTCATTTCAGGGAAGAAGTCTATTCTCCATGTTATTTCCTTCTTTTTCCATAGAAAGCATGAATCTGACTGTGATACAGCAGTTTTGAATAGATGACTACAATGAATTTGGCCCTGGGCTGAGATGCAGAAAGCAAAGGCCAATATTAACGATCACAAAAATTCTTGTGTGAAGGTAAGGGCTGCAGTAACCTGAACAGTAACAGATGTGGAGGGTTATAACAGAGCTATAGTAGGGGTATGTCTCTGATAGGCAGAGAGCATCACGAAAGAATAAGTTTTCCTAGAACTATAAGATTTTTGTCCCAAGAGAACTAATCTCAGATGAGTAGAGAGGGTGTTGCTTTGGCTTTGATTTTGGGCTTTTCTTTAAAACTTGCAGATTTTAATGACATTGAGCCCCCACTCATGTTCCTAGAACAATTTCTCCATTAATTTTCTAAATTTTTCTTACTAGAATTATATTTTACCTAGATCAAAACTTCTTTGGTTTAACTTTGATTAAAATGCTAGGTAGGAGAAAAATGTAAAAATTCTTTTTTTGTATTTTAATCACAATTTTTTAAATCTGAAAGTGATTATCTCAAAAGCTTATTTCAATTATTGTTTAAGAAAATAGAGTAGAATGTTCAAAAATATTAGTTTAATTTCCTTTTTAAAAGTTAATGCTTTCAATAAAGTTAAAGTTATGTTTTCCATCTTGGAATTGAAATGAACTCCCGAATGTACGGAGTTTTCAGCAAATGAGGGAATTATCCCACCTCTTCAGAGATTCTCCCACAGGAGGTGTACTCCTAGGCTGGACAACCTTGCTGGTGAAATTGGTATGAAAACAGTATCAGTTATGGTCAAAGACTGATAAAGTCTTAAAGAGTCTATCCTGCACCCAAAAGGATGGTGCAGCCCTGAAGGAGGGTCCAGATCCTCTTCAGTAAGGTCTGGCCAAAAAAATGAGACCTTGATTTGTTTCCATAGGCGTTTCCCATCCCTGCTCTCTTACTCTGCTTTTTCACCTCATCCTGAAGCTGTCTGTGCTGGAGGACGTGACATGGTCCACCCAGTTCTCCTTACCCCAGGGAAGTGTTGGAATTGGCAGAGACCGGCCAACGGGCAAAAAAATTAATTTTCATTCTTAGGTCCAACAAAAACAGCTCTTGTGGTTTATGTCCCAGCTCTGAAATTGTGCTGGAGACAAAGCAGCTTTTTACTAAGGCTGAGTCAAAAAAAAAAAAAGCAGGGGGGACACAGGGGAGGTGGGGGAATCAGGAAAAATAAAAGATGTAAAAATGTAGAAAATGTGGTACTTGCTGCCTATCTAATGCTTGGAGAATGCTACTTTCCTCTTGTGTTTTGGCCATCGTATCATCAAAGCATGTTTTCCACTGCCTGCGGGGATTACCAATGCAAGTCTGTACCTGGAGGCCTGAACCTTGCCTTAACTATTTAATATTGTGCAATGATTAGGCCATGTCTCTAGGCCCATTTACTCCATCAGATTAACACATCAGGCAAGAACACATACTTAGAGAGAAGTATATCCTGACAGATATAATCAAACACCGTTTAAATCAAGGGAGATGACTGTGACATTAATCTACCCTGGTATAACAGCCCATTTAAATGAGTAGGAGGAGGGAGGTGGTACAAGTGAGGATAGATGGTGTGTTTAAGTAGAGGAATGAAATCTGTAGAATGACTTCAGTGGAGATAGTTTTGATTGAAGTCAAGTAGTAAAATGAACAAGTGAGAGATAAATTTCTGTAAGCCTGAGACACTTCAGGGTATAAAACAAGTGTGTGTACCAGGGATCTGTAACCTGCTCAGACCCACCGAGATCTGTGGTCTTGATACAAATAAATTAACTGGAACAAAACTGTTCATATTACTTGTGGAAGCCTAAAAATTGTTTTCTACTTCTTTGTAGAACAAATCATTAGGTATGAGCCTGAGTTAGTAGATTAAGGCCAACCAGATTATAAATAAGAGGATTTTTTTTCAGGCTAGAGACCTAGTTTAGGTTGCCGGTTGTGAAGTAAGAGAAAAAAGGTAAGGCAGGTTCATAGACAAGAGTGAATTACTGAAGGTCTATGCAGGAGGTGAGGGAGAGTGCTGTCACCAATTAACTAGAGCAGCAATGCAAGTAAATGCAATCAGGAAATGCTGATGTGCAGAGGCATTGCTGCCTTGCTTTGTGCAGCCCGTTGTATTTGAAAAAGGCAACAGATCCTACCTAGAGAATGGGAATTTCTGGGGTTTCGGGCAAAATGACAGCTTAGTGTATGTGCTCTGAAGGTGCTGCTCGAGGCTGCAGGGAGCACAGGGTCTCCTGAGAAAAGTCTGGCAGAGAATTGGTACAGAGCACTCACTTGCACGTGTATCTATGGGCATGTTGCCTTAGCTTGGGCTTCTGTAAAGCCTCTGTCATTTCACTCTTATTCTTGGCATGCAAATAGCTATTTAATTCGTATTAGAAGTGGGTCACTAGATGACTTAGGTGGAAGCACAACCTGTAAACAGAGAGAACAGATTAGCTGTGTCTCTGCCCTTCCTCCAGAGCTAAGCCCCACTGATGTTCCTGAAATGATGTCACTTTTTTTTTGTTTCATCTGACATACAGTACTTAAGTAAGTAGTACTTAGTAGGTTCTAACTGTACTCACTCTCAGGAGGCTTGTTGTTGTGTGTGCCCTTTTCCTGCCAGGACTCTGCAGCTAAGAGCCCAGGTAAATGAGGCTTTTAAGAGACAAACACCACACTGAGCATAAGTAGCTCTTCAAAGTGGTTTAGAAAGCTGGGAGATCTCTGTTCCACCTAAATGCCATGAGAGGTTACATGGAAAAAGATTAGGATTGGGAGATACTTGCTATACTGTTCTGGAATGGCTAATTAGCTGATGCAAATCTGGTCCAAAGTGCTGTTAAGGAAATCAGACCCAGGAAGTAGATATGAGTATTGTATAAGTCTCACCAGGAAGAAAGCTAAGCCTAGACTGAGCTTGCTAGACAGAAATACTAAATTTTTTTATCACAGGGAGACATATATAATCCTGGGACTACAACCTTTCTATTAAAACATTTTCTTTTCAAACTCAAAAAGTATATCCTGAAGATATAGCTACAAACCACTATTACACCGCAAAACTAATTTCTTGGATCAGACAGAAATCAGCCAAGGAAATGCTTTTTTAATAAAATACCTTACAAATACAGAAGTTTTTGTTCCAACACTATTTTTTTCTTTTAAGGTTGTTTTAGCTGCTGTCTTCCTTTAGCCTCAAAGAAGTTGGGGCATGAAGTTTATAGAGCTAGGGGAGTGTGTTCATGAGCAGCAGATGTACCACGTCCTGTCACATATCTCCAACCTCATTCAACAGGATTCCTTAAAGCTGGACTCAGATGACCTTTTTTTCTGCATGGCTTTTCTGTTTCTCTTTTCTCTATTTTAGGGCAGGGGCACTGTGTTAGGAGCAAAACACATCTCAGTAGGTCTACTCTCTTTATTAAGAATTTCTTTCACTTGGATACATGCTACTTTTTTCTAACACAATGTCTGTTTTGTCATGTCGAATAAGTTCTCCTACTCTTCATCTTCCATTTGGGAATGTGGGCTAACTTCAGAACAAAGGATATGATAAAAGACAGGCATAGCACTTTCATTAGGAGGACAGGGAGCTTTTGAAGTACACTCCTGAAGTCAGCAAACAAATACTAGGCAGCAAATAGAGCTGCCTGTTACAATGTGCTGCAGAGATGAGACTAAAAGCAAATGAAATATGCTTTTTAGTCACTGGTCCTGCTTCTGAGTGATGAAAGGGATCTGATGACTTTCTCCTGAGTCAGAGCTTTCATTGCCCCCGAGAACGGGATGCATTGGTTATATAAATGGCAATTAAATGAAGTACCTTAGAGCCTGGGAAACTCCAGAGCAGAGAAACACAAGCCTTTGTAGGTGGCACACAGAAGCTATCAATTAGGAAAACTATAGCTTTTTTTTTTCTTCTTCTAAACAACAATTGTTCCTGCTAATATATTTATTTCTGAAATCCTACATCCAGGCCCTGGAGGCTCAAAGATGATGTGCAATATCATTACAAAACCAAACTCTCACATTTGAAATGCACAAAACCTAATGAGGAAACCCTCATCAAACTAGAGCAACCACTCTGGCTATTTGTCTGAAACTGTCTCTATATCCCAGATGAGAGCTCTTCCCCACACTCATCTTCTACAGATGTAAGACCTACTTTAGAGAATGACATTTCCTAGTATGGAGGGCAGAGCTATGAGAAGCCCTCGGGATATTGGAGTGGCTTCAGATTCCTCTCTACCAAGTTTGTTCAACTGTGCTCTATCTACAGTCTGTATGGTTAATTAATGTGTGATAGATTAGTAACTCTCAAATAGGAAATCATGTTTTCGCCACAGGCTGTAGCAGAAGTGTTCAGGGTCTTATTCTGACATTGCCTGTGCTGATAAATCCTGAGAGCAGCTCTGCTGAGTCTATCAGGCTGGCAAAGTCAACACAAGGAAGATCTGATAGGGCACAGCAGCAAACAAAGCCACTCATCACACTCGTATCTGAGTCAGCCACGACAAATATACAGACAGACACACATATACTATACTTGGTCTCAGTCCTTTTGTTTAATGGGATGAAAAACAATAAACATCCAGGAAAAAGCACAGCTTAAAGAGGAGTAGAGCAGTCTGTCTAGTGATGCTTCACAGCCATTGCTGCTTCAGCTTCGTTTTTCTTCATCCTTGCAGAACTCTTTCTCTTGAGCACATCTTTTGTCTCTCTGGTGGCATTGGTGCTAGCCTCTGCTGCAGGAAGGTTTCTCAGGCTGATGCATCTCCCTGTGTCTCTGCCATGCAGCATTGTGGCTCCTGGCTGCCTGTGGGGCAAGAGCAGCCCTCGCTCTTACCCTGCAACCCTGCAGCACTAACAACAGTTGCAGCAGTGGGAAACACAGCTGCTGCTTCTCTACAGAAGTGCACATGCTGATAAGGGCTTCCACACAAACCAGGCAGCCCTGCCTTGCTTTTCAAAGTGGAAAAGCTATTACTTTGCAAAAGCAGCTTGCAGGTTAGTAGAAAAACCTAAACTAGTGATGGTTACCTCTGAAAGTTCTGCTGTCTAGGTTGTTAAATAGGACAAGTTATACTGAGGGTGGGAGAAGCTCAGCTGCTTTATAAAAGCAGAATTACCATACCAAAAGAAGGAGCTGTGCTTGTTGCATATAGATATTAGTGTGTTGTTTAAAATCTTGGGAAAATGCAACCATAATTGCAAATCCACCCGCTATTAGTATCCCATAAACATAAAGGGATTGTGGATGAGCAATCTTTTGAGACACACCATTAAGTGCAATACTTAACCCAATTGCTCCAAAGAAAATTCATTTATTTGTACCAAATCTGGAATCTGAAAACCAAATCTGGAAATCTGAAAGCTGGAATCAGGCACAATGTGGGTTTTTTTCTGGTGAGGATTTCAATAAAAGATCCAACAACACCAATACTGTGGCTGTGGTCTGCAGCACAGTCAGTCTGTAACTTGGTCTTCCTTGGTAAACTTGCAATACATTTGGGTTTCTGCAAACCCAGTCTTGAAACTCTCTCTACCAGAGACTGCAAAACCATTGATTTCAGTGGGGTACCAACAGGCTTGTCAGTGCTTATATGTTGAGGGTTTTTTTATATTTGTCTTTGTATCAGCATACGACCCTGAGAATTTGCAGTTCTTTATTGGCAAAAGCCCCATGCGTTCGTATGTCATCTTCCCCCTCTGTGTAGATCTTATGTCATTAACCTGTGCATTGCAGTGATTTTATCTGGCTGGAGTGACATTGCTGAATTCACAGTGGCTTGAGTTGATATTTTGCAAATGGACCACCCAGCTGTGCTTGGGTATCACCCTCCATACTCGGAATAAGGAAAAACGACACAGCCAGTCCAGCAGTTGGTGCTTGCCTTGTCTGACATGACTTCATTCCACTTTGCTTGGATCATATCTTCTTCTCTTCAACTTCCTTTTGTCACTTTTTCCTCTTTATGATTTTCTGAAGTCAGCTGCACGGAATCTCTCTCCATCCACCTTCTCAACATGAAAGGGCTCTTAGCTGAGTAGTGCATATTCAAGTTTCATTTTCCATGAATGTTCCTCAGGATTCTTTGGCAACCTGTGCAGCAGAAAAACAATTATGCCAACAAACCTGTTTTGAGAATAGCTGTAGAAATTTGCATTCTGTCCCAGTTTCTGACACAGACTTCCCTTCTAAGGATGGAAAATTGCTCAGTTCTTATCTGTCTCAATTCTCCAGCTCTGAGGCTGGAATAATAACATTTCCTTTCCCCAGTGCTTTCTCTGTATATTTAGATTAGAAGCACAAAGGGAACAATGGCTGCTTGATTATGTTCTAGGGTAGCTGCTAACGTACACTATTGCTTATCTTGGTTATTATTAATATGCATAAAAATAATGCTTTCAAATACAAAAGAAAACTAGCTTAAAATGTGAACCAATAGTGATTTTCAGTATTTTTCAAAGTCTAATTAGTAACAAATGAGGGGGGTTCTTCCTTCACAGCATTTGCATCATTGTGCTACTCTGCTGTGTCATGTTAATCCTGGTGCTAAGTCACTGTGTATGTCAAGCTTGTCCTCATGGAGTTTTTTCCAGGCTGCTATTGATATGGTGTGGTGCTGTACAGCCCTCAAGCCTACAAATGTACAAGACCTTTCTGGTTTGTCAGCACCGCTTTTAAATCTTTTTTTTTTTATGGCTATTTAAAAAGAGGGTTTCACTGTACCTTACAGTTAGAGTTGCAGACTAGGTCACTAGGTAGTCTATCGTTCCTCAAGAGTATTTCCATGCTGTTCAAGTTTCTGTTTTGCTTTGATATTTATGAATTCTTACTAGTGAGAACAGCTGGTTGGGAGGCTGTATTTCTTCCTGGCAGGGAAAAAAAGTAAAAAAAAAAAAGAAAAAAGAAGAAGGACTGAACTCTGTTTAAAACCAAAATCTTCACCTGCATGTTCTCAAAAAAACCTTCCATTTTTGTATTCCAAAAAGGTATTGGTCATCTGAAACGAGAAGTTTTCCAACTTAAACATGCTCTTCTTGTGGAAACGTCTGCTTTGGTAAAGAAGTAATTTCCCTTCAGAAAGGTGATATGACCATTTCTGTAGCAGTGAGCACATCACACATCTATGATTGTTTTTTGTCCTGTACCCATGGTGCTGTCAATACAGACAGGGCTCTGGGTCGCTCTGCTGCCAAATATCATACACTGAGTGCAGGGGACAATGAACATCTGTTTCTCAGGTAGTTTTCAATACTTTTTAATCTCAAGAAATATGTGAGGTGTTGGTAATTTTAAAAGAGGTCATCATGCCTCTTAGCCCAACGTTCATACTTTTAGTTTCTGTATTATTGGGAGAAGAGTGTTTTGTGTCTGAAGCAGTTCAGTTGAGTACTAAATTCTCCTCTGGTTTTGAAAGTGTGACTGGTGCCCACTTACTCTCCTTATTCCTGTTAACTATCTGCAGTATATCTGATCTGCTGGGTTTCTAATATACTTGCTTTGTCTTTAACAAGCTTTGAGCTATATATTTATGCAGCTATAGGATGGGCTGCATCAAAAGCAGTGTGACCAGCAGGTCGAGGGCAGGGATTCTCCCCCTCTACTCCACTCCTGTGAGATCCCCTTGCAGTGCTGGGTCCAATTCTGGAGTCCCCAACATAAGAAGGACATGGAGCTGTTGGAGTGAGTCCAGAGAAGGGCCGAGAAGATGATCAGAGGACTGGGGCAGCTCGGCTATGGAGACAGGCTGAGAGAGTTGGAGTGGTTCAGCCTGGAGAAGAGAAGGCTCTGCAGAGAACTAACAGCAGCCTTCCAGAACCTGGAGGGGCTACAGGAAAGCTGAAGAGGAGCTTGATACAATGGCTTGTAGTGATAGAATGAGGGGAAATGGTTTCAAACTGAAAGAAGTGAGATTTAGATATTAGGGAGAAATTCTTGGCTGTGAGGGTGGTGAGACCCTGGCCCAGGGTGCCCAGAGAAGCTGTGGCTGTCCCCTCCCTAGCAGTGTTCAAGGCCAGGTTGAATGGGGCTTGGAGCAACCTGGCATGGTGGGAGGTGTCCCTGCCCATGGCAAGTGGTGGGACTGGATGAGCTTTATGGTCCCTTTCAACACAAACCATTCCATGATTCTGTCTTTATAAAGTATCTGAGTACAATTTGCTGAACTAAAATTTGTGGCTCAGCTGTCTCTTTTCTCTTCATATCATAAGCAATTCACCATTTTTATGACTTTACTCCTACTCTGACCCTGGGGAAAAAAAAGTCTGTAGATCACCTTGCAGTCTGAGCCTTGTGCCTGGCGAGGTACTTTTCCTGCTAATTATCAGAGCTGTTAATTCTGTTGTCAAGTTTGACAGTTGAGAGATAGTAGCTATAAATGTCCATTTCCTACCAGTGGAGTGAAGAATTGAGAGCAGGATTATGAAAGGATGAAAAGCAATTTTGAAAACATTTCTGCTTTTTTCACTGTAAGATTGCAAGATTTCAGCAACATTCTGTTTCCAAAGGAAGGTTCATCTCCTATTTACCAAGCACTCCTGCAGGGATAGTGATCTGAGTGATGAGGGGCTCACTTCAGTTTTGACAGGTTATTTCTATGATTCTACATTACTGCAGAAACACTGGACAGTAACTTACAACAAATGTGTGGCAACAACCCAGCAGGTCCTTCCCAACAGGAGTAACTGCATGGTTATCTTGTGGCCATACTACTGCTTTATCTCGTGATAACATGATAAATAATTTCAGCCAGCACTGCAAGTGGTGGATTTAAACCAAGGCTACTTTCATGCCAGGCATTAAGTTCTAGATTCGACTGAAATAAAGTCAAATGTAGATTGCTTAGCACTAATGTGGATGTCCATCTCGGCATCTGGGTTATTTTGTGCTAGGAATCAGCAGCATGAACAAGGTTGTCTTCTATTGCTGTGGTCTCTGTTGTCATACTCCAAGATACTCCTTTCTTGCTCACTTTCAGTATATCACCTAACTCTAGCAGTTACTTCTCTGGGGAGGGGAATGTTTACTCCTCTTCGTAACAGTCTTCTCTGAGGCTTGAAGCAGCTACTATAAATGGAAATAGTACTATTGTGTGAATGCCTTTAAACCTGTGAGGGTTCTTTGCATTTTTCCAGGGAAAGACGATGAAAAGCTTGATATTTTTCCCCTGGAGACTTTCCACTTTAAAGATATATTTATCTGAATATTTATTGAAAAGCAGAGCACGAGATCTCAAAATGAAGATACTCTGACCAGCAAAGCTCCTGTAAAACACTCAGAGCTAAACCCGTGGTATTTTTCTTAACCTTGCTTCAGAAGATGAGGAGAGCTGGGAAGCACTTCTCCTGCTGCCTCTGGGCATAGCTGTGTTTTGCCTTAGCTGTCAGCTTATCTTTGTAAAACAGAGATGCTGCGTATTTTTATTATTTTTTTTTTACATTAAGGTTGTTCATTTATTCAAGTCTTCTACCTCCCCACTGATAAGTGGGATAACAAAGCCTGCCCATGTTTTCTCTCTCAATATATACTTTAATACATTTGACCCACTTGTCATATTCTTGGCATCACAGCCTGTGTGTTTTAATGAGACTGCTTTGGAAATGAGCTAATGACACATGCAGGGGATTTGTGCAGATACAGTGGACTCACACAACTGCGTGGCATGAGAGCTTTAGGAACACAGAGAGTAGCTGTGTAGTCCATTGCTTGAAATGTACATCGCAGCAGGGCTGGACCTATTTAAAAATCGCAAGAGGTCCTTGCTAGTTAACTTCCCTTTCATGTAACAGAAAAAAAGGTTGAATGAGTCATGTGAAGCCAGCCATGAGATTAATATAGACAAAGATGTCATATCCTCATGCATGCAGCTGTGAATGGCATATCTACTTTGCCATCTGCAGATTAAATGGACATAGTGTCTCAGTGGCTGCTGCAGGGCTTGGTATAACTCAGTTATCATCAGGCAGATTTCCTGTTGCCTAATACCCAAACACAATAGTTGTTCAGCGTCAGACTTTGGGTTCTGGAGTAGTTTCAAAACCCGCCAGCCACAGTGTGCAGTTTTATAACACCACCACCGTTAACTAATTGCACTCACTCGCGGAATTATGAAACCCAAGAGGATAATTTGGTGCATCATCAGTGTATCTTTGTGAATTTTTCATAGGCAGTTTATATTTTAGCTGATACTTAAAATGAGAATATTTTCCTGCAGATCTGTTTGCTCTAATTTTTATCCTCCTGGTAATTTGTTGCTTTCTTTTCTGACAATTAGAAAAACAACATTCTGTTTAATTACAATATTTACAGAAACAGCTTTTTTTCTTATTGCAAGTTGCAACAGGTTTTATGCCAATTAACCTCTGTACTTGCAAAGACACATCTGTATTGACCTTTAAGTATCATTCATTCCATTTGCAAATTGGACAGTCGAATGTGAGTGCTTGATTTATAAAAAACATTTAAGGACATACTATGTTAAGCACGCAATTAATTTTGCTAGGAAAATGCTGTAACTCTCTCAAATCATCCTGGTATTCTGGTCATGGCTGATATCACTGAGCGAGTTGATCTCTATCTAGAATCTTCATCAAAACTTATTTGTGAGCTCATTCCAAAAGGCCAAAGCTGGGAGAAAATCTGTGCTCTTCATACTGAAATCTTTGATGCAGTCACGTAATTCCCATTTACTTCAGTGACTCACCCATGTGCACAGAGATGAGAATTCTCCCTTGTTAGAGCTTTAAAGATTTCCATGGGAGTTTGCTTCCTTGAATATTTTATTTTCAGCTTTGTTATGGTAAGATGATTTTTCTGACATTTCACTGATCACAAAGCAGCTGGCCCCATAAAAAGTAAAGCACACACACAAAGAAACAAATGACTGGGTGTCTGGGGGAAAATGTGAGTTCTGTGTCTGAGCTGCAACAGATTGTCATCATTAAAACAAAGCATCAGCAAATGCTGGGATGATGGGCGTTAAAGAGTAGAAGCATTGAAAGAGAAAGGAAAGGTGGCACTTTAATTAAGCCATTGTTCATTTTGGGTGTATTGCTTAGCTCTGATAATTTTCAAAATTCTAAAATAATGGTGTTAAATACAAAGAAGTTAACAAGTGGAAACACTGTAAGGTGCACTCAATTTAACTGTACAAATCACACCATCCCTATTGCAGGTCTAAATGTACCACAGCACAGACCTGCCAAGATTTAAGCACCATAAAATCCAAAAATACAGATGCTTATCCATGTTGGGGGCTCTCTGGTAGAGTTGAAATCCAAATTTGAAACTGCAATAGAACCAACCCCAGCTATACCTATTTTCTATTATGATCTCTCTTCTACCTCTGTAGTATATTTATAGCAGAAAACGATCCTTATTCTGCATCCCCACAGCACCCCTGTGCCAGTTCCTACTCGGGTCTTTGCCTCTAACAGACAGAATCACAGAATCGTTATGGCTGGAAGAGACTTTCAAGATCATCCAGTCCAACCATCTACCCAGCACCACCATAACAACCCCTGAAACACCAAACCACATCACTCAGCGCCTCACCCAGGCGCTTCTTGAACACCTCCAGGCACGGAGACTCCACCACCTCCCTGGGCAACTGCTCCAACAGACCAGGCAGGTGAGTGAGGGAAGGATCTGTAGTTAGGTACTGGCAGGAGACATGGCAAGGACCTGGCCTCCTTGTATCAGCTCTGTCACCGGAGGAAGAGAGTGACCTCTACTAACTCCCAAAGACTTTTCCTATTGTAGGAAAAGACATGGGCAGAAGAAATGGCCCATAAAGGGCAAAAACCCAGCCAATGCTATTAAGTGGGGAGCTAGTTAGTTCCCTCACCCCTTCCTGATGTTTTTTATTAAATGCTTTCTCTTCTGACTTTTCCATTTGTTTTCTATTTCTATTTAATTTCTTGATTTATTTGTTTCTGCTTATCTATATTGCATGAGTCATCATGCTGTTAAAGACCTTTATTAAGGAAAAGGAATAATCTCCTTGAAGTTACTTATATGTGTCTCTGTTCCCTCCACTTATGGTTGTTTTTTTCCTGGTTATTGGAATTTAAAGACCAGAAAATGGGTTTGACGTGGAATTTTCATAGGATTTTTTTTGAGGTTTTCCCTTAAAAGCTTTTTAATCAAATGCTGGAACTAAAACCTAAATGACTTCTACATTTTCAAAAGGAGTAGGTCAGCACTCTGGGTTTATAGCAAATGTTACATTTTCAGAAACAAAGAATTGTAACCTCAAGTTGAATAAAAATGTTCTTAGGCAGACAGCATCCTGGCCACTGGCCCAGGCAGCTGCATTGTTTCTCCCAGGGCTGGGTTTCTGGGCAGTCAGAAGTGATGCAGAATCTGGAAACCAAGACTTCAGAGCAGAACAATGATAGAAATGAATGTGTTGTCACGTGGGGATGATTTCCTTGGTCCTTTTTCAGCGGCTTTCCCATACTTGCTTTCATTCTACTCCCCTCTTTCCCATTCACTTTTCTTTCCTTATTCTTCCCTTTTTCCTTGTCTCTCACCACTCACTTTCCTGTCGACTCCTCACCTTGTTGCATTCACTGGTTTTGTGTCTTTGTCCTTGCAGTGATGCTCTAACCTAATGAGCTAATACTGGCAGAACTTTTCAGGGGTTCATTTCCTGCACAAAGTCAAGATGGGTTTCAGGACTGGCTCTAAGTGTTGCTACTTCTGCACAACTAAGAGAACTGGATCACATACCTCAAAACATGTTTCCTTGTTCATCATGTTGTTGCTTAGCTGGTGCCTCACAAAGCCAATATGAATTCTAGTTCGTAGTGGTTCATTGAGAGGGATCTTTCAAGGCTTTGGAGGGGTCTTGTGGCATTTCAGAGCTTCCCCCTTTCTCTATAGCCAGCTATCAGAGAGGGGTCTTCATTTCATTTCTAACTTCTTATTGACTACTCTCTGTTTGCCTTATCAGCTGAGAAGAAGAAATGTGAAGATGTATGTGTCTGATGAAATATTTAGACTTTCAATGCTAGCAGCTCACAAGATACATAAACTATAATTTATTTCTGTTTACAGCACTTCTGCTGAAAGTATCCTGCTAATCTACCTAATATATGTAAGAAAATGCAGACATGCTAAGATTTTTTTTTATTATGACTATCAATCTTTGCTACAATATTATGAAGCCACGGGAATGGACTTTTCCAAGAACTAGATGTTCTATTTATTAAAGACAATGCCTCATGTTATTTGTCACAGCCCTGTATGGAGCACTGGGTGACTTTTTTTGAGGAAACTCAGTAGGGTGACATAGTTTTCCTGCAGATTTTAGGTGTAAGATTTTGTCCACTTTCCAGATGTGTCAGATCCTATACACACCCACCATTGAATGAGATGTCCTGTGGCTGATGCCCTCATAGGAGCTAAAGGGCACAGCTGGACAAACAGAGTTCCCTGGGGCCAGTGGAGGAGCAATATTCACAAACTAGTCCTTCCCTCAGGCCTGATGCTTATGAGAGTAGGTCTCAGAGATGAGCCTGGGGACTAAATTTCTAAATTTCCATCAGGGTTAAAAATCAGGGTGACTTGGGTGTTCTAAGGTGTTAGCTTCATGACAGCTGACCTCCACGTCACACCTGAAGCCAGGCCCTCCAGGTAAAAAGACCTTTCCCATAGCCTTTTTCTCTCCGCCCCCAATGGCCAGCAAACCTAGAGTAATTGATTTGTAACCATCTTTAGCTTTTAGTTTGCTTCTACTCCAGCCCTGAACAAAGGATTTATAACCCTGAAGCTAATCAGTGTTTTTCCCACTTGCAACTCTTGGTTTTTTTAAAAAAACAAATATCATCTTGGAACGTTACCTTCTGCTCTGGAAGTTTCTTCCCACTTGTTATTTCTAGGTGGATGTGGTTTAGCTCTGTCTCTTCCTGTGATGCTTTACGTGTGTTGTTACATTGACATTAGCAAGGTGTATTTTTGTGCTCAGACACTGTTAGTGGATGTTGATCTTCACAGGATACAACTTTAGAAACAGAGATCTAGATTTTCCCCACCTTCATCTTACGTGGGAACTGGTTAACTGATGCTCTGGTGACTTCTTGATGCAAGAACCCTGGCAAGGCAAACCAGGGGAGCATTAGGAGGGTAACCCCCAAGGCTGGCATGGAGGCAGGCTCTGAAGTGGTCTGCACCCCACACCCCACTATCACACTGATAGTTCTTTTGGCCTTCAGAGCCATGATGCAAATAGATGTGCAGCTAAAAACGTAAATGTAAATGGACCCCAAGATAAAGGAGTTGGCAATTCCAGCATACTTGGCTGGCTGAAGTATGCTACATGTTTTTAAGTTAACTGGATGCCCTGCACTTGGCTTCAGTATACAAGATAAAAAAATAAATCCTATTAATGCTTCTATTTAAACTAGTCATGCAAATTTGTGTGAGCTGAGGAGCCATAAGCACCCAGGTTTACACAGGATTACCTCTGGCATAAATTATGTGCAGATATCAAAGGGATGAGAATATCAAGTGAGTTCATTTAAAATAATGTTATTAAAACAAATGGAAAATTGATTTTTGGTAATAGAGGGCTTGATTTACCCTGGCTTAGCTCCATTGACTTTGGGGGATTTGCTCCTACTTCACTTTGGTATAAATCAGGGCAATACCAAGTCCAGGGAATGTAAACAATAAGGCCAAGTGAAATATTTGCTGTCTTATGGATTATTATATCCAAAGTAGTAAAAATATGTGTGTTCTGATTTATTCTGCTGTAATGCAGACAGTGGCCAGGAACAGCAGAAGTAATAATTAGCTGTTTATTGCAGTGTTTGGCCTTAATAAGTAACATCATGCTAACACAAACATAGTTATAGAGTCAAATAGAGCTTAGATTTAAGATATTTAGAAAGCAACAAGCAGAACTGGGATATTGACCATTCACAGACAGAACTGGTTTCCAACCTCCGAGGTCAGAGATGTGTTAAGGTCTGAAGTCCCTCATGTACCTGACTGGAGTCCTTCCTCCCACCTTTTTTTAAAGTGCTTTCTTACTGCTCCACAAGTGAAAAATTAATGGACCTTCTTTCGTTTGCCTTTGTGACGAGAAGGAAGCACTTCCATTAATGACACTAAGAATAGGATTTACTGTAACTTGGCCTCAGATGGTATTTGTGGTTCCCACACATCCTGTAACAATATGCTTTCTAAACTTAAACGGATATTGCCACACTGACTGTTATGGAAAAGCAGAAGGAAGATGATGAAGCAGCTCAGCCAAGCTAATTCCTTTTCTGAGGTGAATTTATTGTCCTCATGTTCAACACCTCAGCAAGAAAAAAAAAAAGCCCCAACATGAAAGCGAGAGGGGTTGTGAGTGCATTTCACCAGGGTGTCTGCAGCGGGGTGATTTCCTGCCATTAATTACTGATGCAAGGGGTAAAGTAGAAAAACAGATTTCTACAGCTGCTTTTCCACTCTTGTGTTATCTGACAAGGGCACGAATACCATAATCAGCTCCACCTTTCCCACTCCTTGGAGAAACCTCTCCTCCACCTTTTCAGCAATTTCCCCGGCAGCTGCACCCTTTTAGCAACCTTTTACTGATCACTTTGCACACAGCCCCCCCAGTCAATGCTCCGCTGGGGTAGCTCCATCACCAATTGATGAATTGGTAGTGTTCTGCTCCAGCTGGCAATCAGCTGCCTCTGCTCCTTGACCTCTTGCCCGAGGCTGCCAGTAGAGCTGTCAATCATGGAAATGTTTTTTTGTAAAGTCAACTCTTTAAGCAATTAAGGATCTATATGTAGGCAGCCAGCGCATCTTGCGTGGTGCTTGGGCCAGCTAAAACTTCTCTTACCCATTACCAGCCTCTGAGTAAGCCAGTCCTGCACAGAATAGATAAATACCAGCCATCCATCATCCCTGTATGGTTTAGGAGTGTAATTTCATGAGCTGCCTGTGTGGGAGAGAAGTGTGAGAAGATGCTGCGTCAGTGTGTGGGCTGCACAGGGGACAAAGAGGTGACTTAAAATTTATACTGGAAATAGAGAGTGAGTAATAATATGCCTATCATAGACCTTTCTTCAGAAGAAATATGTAAATGAAAAATTATTTGAATGATGGATTTAACTGCCAACAGAAACTGAAGCTGGGAAGATGAGCCAGCCCTCTGGCAAGATATGGTAGCAAACAGGCATAAACCATAAAGTGAAATAACACCTTGTGTGTGTGTGTGGTGGGGGTGAAGTTGTGTGACTTAGAGCTTGGAAAGAGAAAGTTTCTGTGTACCTAGTAGTTTGTGGGTTTCCTTCCTCCCTTCCTCCCTTCCTCCCTTCCTCCCTCCCTCCCTCCCTCTGTGGTGCTTTGCTATAATTAATAAAACCACCAGAAGACTAAAGTGATGTGATGCTCCAGACCTGAAATCTGAGTCCTTGGGGATTTTTGAGATGAATCCAGATCAGATTTCTGTATCCTTGGGGTTGTGGGAAAGGGAGTAGAGTTTGTGCCTTGGACCTTAGAGGCAGGTGGACATGAACCAGAGCACCAGATCAGACCCTTCAGATTTTAGAGGTGTTGTAAACAGGGCTTATATCCAACCAGTACTGCATCGTATTTGCTCTAGCAAAAAAAAAGGCTTTTAACACGCATGCATGAAACAGAAAATAAGCTACCAGGAAAACACAAAGATGATATTTTAAGTGATCCATCCTGATGTGATATTTGTCAGCTGTGGTCTCCTCAATTCATCTATGCAATTCTCCAGCATTCATCCATCAAGCTGAACAGGTTTTTAGCAATACAGAACAGAGTTTCTTCAAAGAAAGTCTCTCTTCTTGCACATGATCTGGGAGAGCATTCCATTGCTTTTCATGTTGCCTTTTGGGGTGAATAAGATATAATCTTTTATCTTCTGTCCATTCTTATGCATCTTCCTGCTCGAGATCCTTACGACTGCAAAGTCAGTTTGGTGAAAAATATCTCTGCCCCATCCCCTTCCTTCATTTCCTAAGAAAATAGATACTTTGAAAGGCAAGGAATATAATGCCAAGCATTGCCTTCCTAAAGAATGTCTAAAATTCCTGCGAGACAATGCATTGTTTCAAAACAAAACTATTTCAGGCAATTCTACCCTCCTATGTACAAAGCTATTCATCCGAGAGACACTTTTTCCAGCATAAATATTCTTGCTCTGAGGTTTTATCCTTTAGAAGGAAAAAAAGAAAGTGTTTTGGGAGATCGGTTTCAATTGTTACAATTTAAAATAAAACAAACAAAAACAGATTCTGCAGGAGTTCAAACCAACTGCCATTCTTGCTGTCCGTGTCTAGGCAAAGCCAGCACGATCACTCTGGAACATCTTTTAAGAATTTTATTTATTTGACAGTCAGCCCCTGGTGGTTTTTGGTTTTTTTTTGTCTAACGTTACCAAGATCCCTGGGCCATGCTTAACTTTTAAAGGCAGGGTGTAGTGGGTTTGGTTTTACACACTTTAGGGTCTTACGTGGGACTTGATATCCCCCCAAAACTGGTGAATGTCTCCATATCCCTGTTTCCATGCCAGCTTTCCCAGGATATTGGCACTGTGTTTGATACTGTTTGGTGTGGCTAGCAGGAGAAAGGACCAAAGTACTGGCCTGTCACAAGCCATTTTCTATCCGTGAGGATGTGGTCTATCGGTTTTTATGAACTTCAGTTCACAAAATCACAGAGCTGGAAGGTTATGAGCTCTGTAGAAACTTTGTCAATTCGAAAGGAGATATTTTATAGATGGCATGTAGGTTCTGGCCAAGTGGAGAACCTCAGCTGCTGTTTTATGTACTTTCCCCATGCATGAATTCATTGTGAGCTTGAACTAGGAAAACCTGGCTAACGCTGCCACAGTAAAAGACAGTATGAGCTCAGAAGTATAGATAGAACAATGATGCCTTCATTTCTTTCACTTATTTTGCAAAAAAGAGGGCATCGGACGATTAGTGCTACCTCCTTTCTCAGCACCAAGCCTGGTGACTGAAATTAAAGACACAAATCTATTTCACTAACCCATGCATTTTGACTTCACTCCAAGTCATTGGTTTTATTATTGTGGTAGGAGATATTTACAGTGCAAAGGCAGGATGCTATTGCACGAAAACATGTAACGTGCTTTCTGGGAAGTAAATTGTAGGTGTCCTACTAGATAAGATTTAAAGATGTCCCTTTTCATTCCAGTGCTTATGGTAACGTGGAGGAAGCTGGGTTTAGTAGCCGTTAGTAATTAGCCAGTTTGCAACATTATCAGAAATGTGCTGCTTTGCAACAGCAAAACCCCCCAGAAACATCCTTTCTTTAGAAATATCTGTGAAAGAAAACCAAAAGGTGGAAAAAGAAAATTAGCAGCTGCTATTGCACTAAACTTTAACGTACAGATACTGCTTTCTGAGAGCTATCATTAGAGCCAAATGAAAATAGAGCTGAGATTTTTCTAAATAAAACTGTCAATGAAGATAGAAAGTTTTTATGTTTACAGTAAAGCAAATGATTTTTTTTCACTCTGTTGAGGTTTTGTAATGGTGCAGTATATCTGGCTGACTTATGGCAGGCTAAAGGCAGATTAACAGCTGCAGGGGAGACGATTGCTCTGAGAGTCACTCTTGAGCAAGCAAAGTCGAAGGCCAGCGGGCAGGGGCTGGATATGGAGGCAAAAATGGGTGGAGGATTTACACAAGGCTGCACATGAGTAACACAGAGAACAAATTAAGCGTTTATGGATGTAAGAAGAAGTGCTTTCTAGGGTGGGGGAAGCCCCACGCCGGAGGTTACATCTTGGCACTGCAGAAACTGAGATGCAGCAGCAAAGTAACTGAGCTCGGGTATTTGCTATAGGTTAGGGAAGGTGCACACCAGCAGCAGTGATAATTGCTGAGGATATTAAGTAGGTTAAGCGAGAATTATGATCTGCTGCAGTGTTTTAATGCATTGCTTGTATGTTCAGTCAGCACAAATGTCCCTGCGACCAGCCTGAAATAACTATTTCTTGGGTGTTTCCCTGAAATATTCACATGGGGAGAAAAGGTCACGCTGCAGGAATTTTTCTCTTCTCACCACCCAAAACTGGAGACCTTGTTTCTGCTTTGTAGTGGAAAAGGCTTAGAGCTCAGCTATCCCCATGGCCTGGCAGGAGGAGCAGTCCTGCCATGGTGGGGAAATGCTGACCTGTCCTGCTGCCCTTGAGCTTGCTACATTTCCTACTAGGGAGATGTGAAATGAGAGAAGGCTTTGGAAAATTGCCTTCTTGGTGGAAACACCCATTGGATTAAAAACTTGCTCTAAAAAGCTCACTAATGTATTATTATTTCATCTCTCTGAAATACTGCTCGGCAATTTGTCTTTGGAATGTATGTTATTTGTTGCAAATGAGGCAACACAACAGTTTAAATATCGTGGTTTGAAGTGGAGCAAGCATCCTTCTGCTTGTACCTTCATTGTAAGATGATGGCAGTGGTGGTTGCACATTTTATTGGATGCTTTTTGTTTTAAACAAATAGACAAAGAGGGTCTGGGTGGTGCAGCAGCAGCAGAAGCCATTCATTGCCTCTCTGTCCTCTGTGCCCACAGCAAGTGGAGAAAAAGAGACTGTGAATCCTAAAACCACAATTCATTCTCAAGTTTCTAAATGTGCTGGAGTTGCTCCCTTCATTGTGCTGTGCCCAGTTATAACCTTATCCAAGGACAGGGACTATTGGCAGCAGTACCAAGGCCCCCACCCCTTAGTTCCTAAGACCTGAATTTCACCACTTTTAGCAAAACCCATGCATTTAGCTCTTCAAAACAACCATAACTTGGAGATTATTGAATGCCTCCAGAACCACTGTTCGTGACAACCTGAATTCAATTGGAGGTATCTTCACCATTTAATTAGACGAGTTATTTCAGCAGGCAGGAGGAAGGGAAAAAAGCAGAACGTTTAGAAAAGAACAGCTTTTCCTTGGATTGTGACATCTGAATAATTTAAAGAGGTTTGGAGAACTATACTTTATTTTAATTAGTTTCTGAATCAGTTTCTGCTTTGTCTATTCTCCCCCCCCTTCTCTTTGTACTGTTTATTTTTGATGATATCTGCAATCCTGAAAAAAAAAGAAAAAGGAAGCAAATTAACTTGGTTCACGCCACATCAGCACATCCTTTGGAAGATCACAGCAGTCAGCTGTAAAAAATGGGCTTATGCTGAAAGAAAATGAGGAGCGTAGAGGGCTGAAAATGTACTTACCTATTTATTAACTACATCTATCTTTATTAAGGATATTTGTGTGAGAGATGTGTTCTTGGCACTTCACGGATGTTCACAGAGGATGTGAGGTGGACTGCTGTGGCACTATTTTATTAAGGCCACTCTCCATTTACATCTGCCAAACCCAGAATGAAGTCCATCCTTTGAAAAGCTGTCTGAATAGACACAGTCCAGGAGAGCAATGGGGGAAAGAATGGGCCGTGTGGCTGTGATTAAGGAACATCATGTTAGTTCCAGAAAACTTTCTGCTTCTTGCAGCTCCCTGCCTCGTGATGCTCTGCTTTTTGCCAACAGTCCTTCTTCTTGTGTCCTCTTCCCACCCAGCAGTGGGTGAAGGGTAACCGCTGCAAAGACACTCTTCTCGTTAATCCAACTGTAAACCTAAGGAGAGTGAAGGGAGACAGAGGGAAGGATCTTCAGCAGAGACATGAGGAGAAAAAGATCCAGCAACCCAAAGCTGAAGGAAACAGACCTGATCGACTGGTTGCTCTTGACCACAGTATCACTTAGCTACAGTTATGTGTCTTTTCAAGTAGGGTGAATTGTCCCCGTTGGAGATGGGCAATGCTATTTTCAGACGTAAGATGCCCACACAAAGAGCTACTCTCTGTGATGCAAGGAAAGGTGCGAGCTATGACTCCCTTCTCATAAACCTGGGGGATACAGAAGTGGATAGAAAGATGTATGTATCTTTGGTCTATCATTGCCACTCCACATTAAACATCGATAATCCTGTGTGCTTCCTGGAAAGATAGGATGTCTATGGCATAAAAAACCATGAAATACAGTTGTAATTTTAAGATAATTTTGGATGAAAACTAAAAAATTGCCTTAACAGATATATTTTACAAATTAATGTAAGCCTCAGGTAATATTTCAGTAAGAACGAAAAGTGCCAAGCAACCTGTCAAAAAAAAAAAAGACAGAATGACTGAAATGTTTAATTTCAATATTTGTCAAACAATAAGTTTTGAATTTTTTATTTGAAGTGAACATTTTGGGTTTTGAAATGTATGCCCCCCCTCCATCTTTTTTCAGAAAGCTCAAAGTGAATCATGCATTGTTTTTCATCCCCAAACAATTTTTATTTTCAACCTTTTCTAAGTGCTGGGAGGGCCAGGAAAAAAATAAATAAATAAAAAGGATATTTGTGTGAGAGATGTGGTTTCTGAACAGAGTGTGTTGTGATGAGGTCCTGAACACTGACTCCCCAGTTCTGATCCAAGCTCAGTGAATGGTATGCGTAAGGTGGGTGATGGAGGTAATTCTGTTATCAAGTCATTCTGTCCTGCCAATCCTCTCCTAAGCATTATCAACTAATGTGTGACAGTTATAAAGTGGATTATAGGCTGGTCTGTCTGATACAGCTAAGCTGAATCTATCAAACATATATCACTCAGAATCTCAAATTGGACTTGAACCTCAGTCTGTGAAGTTGCAGATAAGTAATGTGTCACGTTTTGTTAACACCTTTCCTCTGCTTGGTGTGTCCCTCGTGGTCCCACATTGCAATTCACCATGCTCATTTTAGCTGTGTTTTCAGGATGTAATATGAAAATTACTAGGCATTATGAAAAGGGCAACTCTCTTAGACTCACAGAGTAAGTAGGAGGAATGGAGATGCTCTTAAGATATTCATCATCTGTCATTATGTCTTATTAATCATCCCAAACAAATCTTGGATGGCGGTTCATTACACAGTGCATGTCCTACAACTGTCTCTGATAGGTGCCATTTTTACTGTATCTTCTCTTTCTGACATTTTCATCGTGTTACTAATTAAGATTCTTATGTTGGCATTTTGATTATTGTGAGTGTAAAATACTTGCAAACATATTACCCCCGTTAGGAAAAGCTGAGCAGAGGAAAGCTGTGTTGAAGAGTGAGCGCTAGCCTCGGTGAGCAGCAGGGCTATCTGCATGGGGAAGCAGTTACGTGCACAGTTCACTGCTGAAACCAAACTCTACAGTTTGACAAGAATCAAGAGAGCCAAAGCATTGTCAGAATGAGAGAAATACATGGTGTCAAAAATGTTTGACACGCTTGATCTAAAGGAGGTATTTAGACAGCATAATAATGGGAGTATTTAACTCCCTAGTACAGCCCAGAGCACCGTTCACAGCAGAGATGCAGCTTTTGTAAGAGCTTTCTCTGAAAGAACTGCTGATGCCACAGTGGGCTTCTGCTCAGACAGACTGCATGGGATGAGTCCTTCAGAGGAGTTTGAAGTCGTGCTCCTTGTTTCTGGGCTACACAAACAATGTGGAGGGGGAAGCAGTATATGCAACTGAAATGTTAAACTTATTCCAATAGAGCTGAGGAGCCTGCATGTGCTTCAGCTCTTGAAAACATTCCTTCAGAAGGAAAAGGCAGGTCCTGTCACTTCAGAAGGGTTGAATATTTAGATGACTAGGTGGTAGAAGTGCACTAGAAAGCGGTCAGCATTCAGGAGTTCTCCTCTTACTGATTTGGAGATTAGAAAATAATGCTCAATGCCTTCTTAGTATGTTTCCACACTTCACATGAGAAAGTTTAAGTTTCTTTTTGTTCTATGTCTTTTGATGGGATAAAAATGGGGGAATAGAGGTGCGAGCTTTACTGGCAATGCATGTTTCTCTTAGTGACCCTTTAAATGGGGATAGTGGTCCAGGTTCTTCACTGGTGGGAATGTGTTGCTGAATTTAATGGTTGTTATCTCTTGGTGACTCAGGCAAAGTGCGATCTGGAGCTGTGTGTTACCTTTTTTCTGTTGCAGGAATTGCAGGTTTTGCAGAGAATACGTTAGCCTGGGTTTCCAATGGGTTTTCCACCTGACCCTTCAGAATGATGGGAATAAATCAATAATCTTTTCAGAAGGAGATGCTGATTGGTTTTTGTTTTTTGAAACCGTAGGACCAGACGGAGCTCTTGTGTAAACAGGCACAGATATGTGTGAGATAACCAGAGTTAAGCAACTCTGCTCAACTCCAAAGGCTGTCCTAACTGTTTGCATGGCTGTCTTATCTCACAGAGTAAAGCTTGTGATGAAATAGCAGGAAAGACAGGCAGACAGGCAGGTTGGCCCCTGACCAGTATTTCTGCTCAGCTTGTGTAATGCAATGGTCACCTTATGCAAACTGCTCTGCCAACACCTGCACTGCTTCCTCCTGCCTCTTTGCCAAGCTGCTTTTCAGTACTCCTCCCACACACAGGGGGTTTCCATGAGACAAAGCCAAGTGGTGCAAAGTGAATGACTCTGCTGTCACCCAGCCCTGGCTTATTTCACCCACATGGCTATGTATGGTCACAGGCAAGGAAGAAACATGTCCCAGCTCATGGTGTCCCTTCTTAAGGGGTTGTAAGCATTGTCATGGAAAGCACTTCAGCCTGTAACACAGGTACTGGTGGAGAAAAAGCTTTTGTGGGACCTTTGCTCCTTGGTAAGTTGGATCCTGGTGGTGTAGGCTTTGCAGATCCAGGTCGTGGACAAACACCACTTCATACATGGGCACCAGCAGGATTGGCCTGTGGGGGCAGAAGCCAGGGGCTCTTCCATATCTGCCCACTTCACTTGGTGGTTTCCTTGGAGGCACAGAGTTTTCTTGCATTAGAACTAAAAGATGACAAAGAACAGGCACATCTTTGGTTTTATCTAGGTTCATCCTTTATATTAATTGCAAGAAACAGGAGAAATACATTCAGGTGACACAAATGGCTGCGTGGTAGGCAGGAGGGCTATGCTGACCCATGGCAAGTGGTATCACAGTCTTTAGCTCAGTGACATGGGCTAGCACTCTGCTTTTCCTTCTGTGCTTGTAGAGTTCCTAGCACAGTCAAATGTGCTTTCAGAGGCTATCACAGTACAAGTAAGAAATGGATAATAATGTATTTTGTTTTCTCCTTCTTCTGCAGAGTTTGGTCTATTTTTATAGAGTTAAATGTAAGATGAACCACATAGATTGCTTTTTAGCTCTCTTTCTATTTGTCACACTGCTGGTGGATCAATACACAACAAAAAGTTCATCACTTGGCTTTTTTTTCCCCCTCAAATCCAGTATTTGTTTACACAAATTGAATCTGTCATTCCAGATTAACAGGCAACCAGCAAATGATGTTATGATTACCATGGGAGTGCAGTTGTTGTGGGGGTAAAAGGTGTGTGTGCAATATGGTATTTGTTTATGGATAAACTTTTAAATAAATGGGTACTTGTAAGAGCAGATTTGTTTCACGGGAATTTCAAGAATAGAATGTTTGAAGTCTCTCAGGTATTTGTCATGTGGGGCCTGGAAGGCAGATCTTTGTCTATGATGCCTGGCAATGAGATGGGTGGCAGGACCAGGAGACTGAACCAGGGGTCCTTGGCTGTAAATGAGCAGGTCCTGCCCTTGGGAGCTCCAAGGCCTCCCTCTCAGCAGTGAGAAGTGGTGGAAGGAGCAGTCGGACAGCTGGGCTGTATCAAGCCTTGCTTGGCCACCTCTAGAGGGTGACAAATGGCCACACTGAAAGTTGTTACCATAATTTTGCCATGAGACACTGTCATAAGACTTTGTCATAAAGCTATATGGCAACTTTGTCATAAGACTATTTCTTAAGAGTGCTCTTCTGGCACTCCTTTGCTGCCACTGGGAGCAGGGAAGCTGTGGAGCAGTATGAAGAAGGTGAGCAGTTTCTCCTAATGCAGGAACTGGTGAGCATCAAATGAAATTGATGCTTTCCAAGCAGTTGCAATGTGGCACTCCTTGTACAGGGCTTTTTTTGATGCTAACACTTCACATATAACCTCTAGAAAGTCCTTGCAGTGCAGATGTTTGGAAGGGAGGACAATCTATTGAAGCAAACAAGCTTTCCCTGTACTTTCATTCTCTCCTGGGCCGCAGTAAGGCACTGGGTTTGAGCTAGCATGACCTTTGGTCTGACTTGTTATGATGATTCTTGCATTGAGATGCATCGTAATAGAACAAAACAAAACATTTTGCAAGTATCGAATGGTTTTGTTCAGTCTGATTGACGCAGACTTGGAAATCACACGAGAGCTTTGCAACAGTATAGCCATATGCAATGCAGTTCTCCCAGTCAGAAACAGGAGGTAGTATCTACCACCAGGTATGGAAATGCAGCATGAAACCCAGTCTGTCACTTAGATCATCAGTGGATGTTTTAAATAAGCAGAAGACAAAATGTAACTGCTTTTTCTTCCCAGAAAGATGACAAAAACTTTAAGCAAAATGACCTCTTTTGTAGGTGGAATTAATCCTAGCAAAAGCTTTAGAATTCTGGAAATCAGAATAGAGTTTCTATCCAGCAGGCAAGTGAACCCTAGTAACACTAATGGGACAAAATGGTCAGTGATGCAGGGGGAATGATGTGATGTGAAGACTTGTGAGTGCAGAGGAAGGGACTTGCTTACATACATCAGCTTACGTACAATAACCTGAGAATCAACTCCAACATAGAGACATTCAAAACCTTCTTTTCAGGACCAGTATATTAGAAAAAACAGAATTGAAGGAGAAATTTTTATATAGGAAAATGAAGGATTAGGAATCTGATGTCAGGGAATGTTAAGCAAAATGCCACCCAGACACAGCCACTTTGTCAGCAACATCTACACATCTATTTTTCTTTTGCAAGGGACTGCAGAGATGCTTATGATACAATTATGTATTATGGTGCTATTGTTGTGTACAGACTTTGAGAGGCAAGAATGTTTAGAAGGTGGCACAGAAATAAAATATAAAGAATTAAAGCCATCAGGACAGCCAGGCTGAATAATACCAGCCAAGGACCTGACTCATTTTGTGATGTCTGTGGCACACCAGATGCATGCACACGCATTGTGCTTGCTGCCCTGTGGGAGTAGCTGAAAGAAAGAAAAAAGGCATTTCTAGAACAATACTGGCATAAGGCACGTATTATAATACTAACCCCCCGATGTGTTATGGTTTCAGAGTAATTGTGTGGGTGTTTGGTGTCTGAAGGAGAAAGGAGAGAGACTGCAATGAGTCACCTCTTCTTCCCCTCCTGGCTTTTGCACCATGCACAAGGCTGGTGGTGCTTCAAAGCTTTTTCTCACTGTACCACAAAGGTGTGCATTGACCTTTTAATGTCTTTTAAGGTCACATGGGACCATTTTGTTTCACTTGGCATAATCTAGTCCAGCAAATGCTGCCTGAGAGAGGGCTGTTCTGGCTGCCCAGGGTGCACCAGCCATCCCTCAGCTCCCCAGCTCTCCCACCTGCTCACTCTCCCCTCCAACACAAGCAGCTCATTGATTCTCCTGTTCTTTTCCTTTGGTCTTTGGGGGTTTCTGTCCTCTGTAAAGGATAAAAGAGCAGCCCACTTTCGTCCTGACTATGCAAGAGATAAGCCTGCACTGTCTGAATTTCTCTATGGGGTGGTGTGGTGCAGGTGCATGGAGGTTTCCCCCCAGTGGTGTCTCCTTGGAGGTGTGCTCTGGAGCTGAAGTCTTGACCACGAGGAAAATCAAGGGAAGGTTTCCATTAAGTCTAATGGGGATTAAGCCTTAGCTGATGAGGAAAACACAGAAGTGATGTATTCCACTTCTGCTCTACATGATTAATATGGGGAACCAAATGTCTGTATCAAATTCAGTGTCTGTTGTAGTTATGCCAAGTTTCAGGGCTCAGACAGCTGGCAACCAGTAAGGAATTTCTTTGGAAATGCAAACCATTCGCAAATGGCCCTAATTCTTTTACTACCTTTTTCCTTTTCCTAGCTATTTTTACCTCTCCTTTTATTCATTCCTATTATGATTGTAAGGGATTTTTCACAATCTTTCTGACATGTGTTGGTTTGTACCACAGAGAAGATACAGCTCTGCCTGGCTGAGGTGCCTGGCCCCGTGGAGGAGCTGCTGGGGATCCCGCTGTACCTCACTGCCTGGCTCTTCAAAGGGAAGCTCTGATGCAACATTTCTGTGGCCAGAGAGCAAAGCGAGTCCCATGGGAACAGATTAATTTCCTTTGATGTTTGGTGGATTTGGCAGTTCAGCATCACTTGATTCGCCAGCCTGGCAGAGAGCCGGGATGCCTGCAAAGCAGGTCAAGGCTGTCATAATTTCACTGTGAAACAAACTCATTTTCGGCCGCTGTTTCATAACAGCAGCTGAGTGTTCCTGTGCCCCGTGGAGAGGCTGTCCCAGCAGCACGCAGCAGCAAGGGAGTGAAACCCTGGCTCAGCACTTTCTGGTCCCCAGCCCCATCTCAGCTCCCGGCCGTGCTCACGCACACACCACAGCACCACAGCCAAGGCAGAGTCCTGGCTGTGGCTGCACAAGTGGAAAAAACACCCATGTGAGAAACCAACCAAAGTTCTCTGCTGTGAGAGGACAGCTGCGTGGTGCAGGGACATTCTCAGCTTGTTGTCTGGTGATGCTGTTTCTGGGTCAGGCCCTTCCCAGGAGCACCGGCGTGGATGGATGGCCGGGGAGTTGCTGGCTCCAGGGTGCACCCAGGGCCTTGGAGGAGAGTTTTCCAAGGGTTTGCAGTTGTTCTCTGCTCTTTGGCAGAGCAAAAGAGGGGGCTGTGGGAGCTTGATACAGCCCCCTCTCATGCTCACTGCTACAGCCAGAGGAGCTGCCGTGAGCCCAAACCCAGCTGCTGGCTCTGCAAATCTGGAGCCTTCTGGAGCCTTCCCCCAAATAATGTATTTTTGCTGTGCAGTAGTGTCTGGGTACCCTGACCATGGTATATGGTGTAGGTACATATACATATATCTTCTTTTGAGAGCTTGAATAAGTAGCTCTGTATGGAAAATCTCTGAGCCTATGTTAGACTTTTATATGTTTAAACCCTCCTGACATTTCCTAAATCTTCACTGGCTGTGTGTTCCCAGCTCTCTGAGCAATACCAGTGATGAGGAAGGGGATCAGATGCAGAGATACAGGTTCTGCTGAGCTTAGGTGGATAGCACTTATGCTTACTTTATTCCCCACAACTGGTCATTGCCATAGGGCTTATTTTGGGCTAAAATAACCTAAATAGGCAATGTTGATTGTCGGGAGTGGGGAGTTTGAGGTTTAAATGAATGTTGCATTAACAGAAGTGTTCAGTGCTCAGTAAGGATAAATACAATGGTGCCCCAGTCCATAGGAGGCTGATCAGCTGCTTGCAGGAGGACATTGTGTTGGTTTTGGCTCTGCAGGCATTGAAGGGACAGTGTTGGTCCCCCAGTTTGGGTCATGTGTCCCCATGCAATCAGCTGCCCAAGTATAATTCTGTAATGATAGCTCTTCTCTCCTGCTGCCCTGCCCATCCTACATGGTCACTTGGCCTGGGCTAGAAGCCTCAGAATATAAGAATATATGAGCAAAATGCAAGCATGCCATACATTGGAACTAATAATAATAAGGGTTCATTATCTTTAATGCTGGGAGCTGTTGGAGCTGAATGAAGTGAGATAGCAGCTTAGAGTGTGTTTGCTCGTGTGTGTGGGAGGAAGATGTGGAGGCTGTTTATTTACAATTATTCCCTTTCTGGAAAGCTGGTGCAAACCAGTGCTCCTGTTCAAAAATCAGTGAGAATTCTCCTTGGCTTTGATTTTGTTGCTGTTTCACTTAACCTTTAAACTTTACCTGTTGGGTAAGCCAGGAATCGGCAAGCCAAAGCAGTTTGGACATGTCTGAATGAAAGCCAAATCCCTCAGCCTCAGCTTTGATATATATTGCACTGGAGCAGTGTCTGGTTTTGACTCTTGGAGGTTTGCAGCACAAGGTTAGTGCTCGGTGTGCCTGCTGAGATGCCAGGTTGCTGCAGGATCCCAGAGCAGCCTCTGCTGATGATTTGCATGAGCACTTTTTGCCAAGTCATCTCTGGTTTTCTTCTGTTCTCCTCAGATTGGAGAAATAAGCTGGGAACCTGCTGGGTTTTTTTCCCTTTCAACTGAAAGTGCCAGAGATCTTGAAAGAGAAGCAAAGGCTGTTTGGTCACAGGACCTGTGCCACAAAGGCTGTTTTCTCCGTGGTGACCCTCCCCACTGTGTTGCAAGTGCAATAGCCCCAAAAATCAACTTTGTCTTTGCAGCCTCTTGCCCTGCCCTTCCCAAGCTTGTTTGTCTGCTGATCCACCATGGACTCTCTGTGTTTTACCCCAGAAGCATAATTTGAATCCTTTCACAGGTTTCACTCTGAGCAATAAGTTACAGAACCAGCTAAACAAAGGAGAAATCACTATATATATAACAAGGTGCAGGGCCTGCAGCTCTGCATGGCAGCTTTAACTGCCTGGAGCTGTGAGCAGGCTTTAGATCCTTGGGCTGGCACAGTAATGCTGGGTTTAAAGGTTTTCTGGGTGGAGAGGGTTAAGAAAGCTGTAAGACTCAGTGACTTCAGCCTTTGTTCTGAGGCAGGTAATTCCCTTTGAACAAAGTTTTAGTGCTGAATTGCTCCCAATTCCTCCAAGCATCTGGTGTTCCTGAAGTATATGGTGGGACAAAATGAATCCCCCTCCGCTGGGGCTCCCTGGATGACCTGTGCCAGGAGGGACCTGATGGTGGGACAGGTTGTGGTACCATGGAGTGAGTGTCAGGCAGAATGCCAGCTTTTGCTAAGAAAAATACAGTAGAAATATTTGTAGATATTTAACCATTATGCTGTGCTCTGTTCTTGATGTGATGCACTAAACACCTCGTTACAGGCTCAGGGTGAGGATGAGCAGGGAGGAGTGAGGCAGCTGCAGGTGGGGGATGGGGAGGAAATGTGATTCAGCTTGGAGCCACTGGAAAGAGCTATGGCCATGACAGTAAAGGGAACAGAGTTCCCTGGGGACATTTGGTGCCCATGGCTGCAAGTGAAAAGGTGTTCTATTTGTGCCCTCTTGCCTAGTAATTTATCCAATTTTCACCTCTTCTTAAGCTGTCAGCTCTAGAGTATGTGTTTTCAGGAGCACTGTGCTGTGATACTCTGAAAACTTGATTTCAAATTTAAAAATGTCATTCTGCAAGAAAAGGATAAAAAAAAAGGTGTCAGCATCATCTGTATCTGTGGAATTAGGTGTTTAAGAGCAACCCATGTTAGCTCTCTCAGGAAGAAGCCAAATCAAAAGTGTTACCAGATTTAATAAGTTGCTGAAGTTGTAGCAGTTGTGGTGCCATCGTTTCTTTGCAGAGGACACGTTAAAAATGGGCATTTTGGCTTGGCCCACCCCACTGGCTCATGGCAGTGCTGTGCTGGGTGCCAGCGATTCAACGAGATGCTCCGTTCTCTGGAGCACGTATCTGTTCTCGCTCCAGACAATGAGTATCTGATACAAAATAAAAGTGATGGATGCCAAGTGAACCAGTGAGTGGGGAAAAGATACTGTGGTTCATTGACTAGCCAAATTACTTTGGGGGTATTTAAATGCATCTCCAGCTTTTTATTCTGCATGGGCTATTATAGACGAATTCTGCGATGATTCAGCCTTGGAAACATTAACCTGTTCTGTTCCACGTGGGAGGCTGGTGATCACAGGGTATGATGGTGTGGTGAGGGACTGTAATGCAGTTTCCAGGATGAAAAGGTGCTGGGTCTGGACACGGAGGAAAATTATTTTAATGATTATCACTTAATTTTAATAGAGCAGTGCAGCTGTTCATGCTTAAACTGAGCTAAAACTGAATGTTGGTTGGCACTATGGACTGGACTGTGTAGCTTTAGGCAGCAAACAGTGTGCACTACAATAATGCATTTCCTTGGCTTTCCCCCCATTTCACTGCTGGCTTTGCCATTCCACCTCAACAGAAACTGAGGTCAATAGATGAATTTGCCACAGAAAAAGCAAAGCAGCTGTTAAATGAAGCAGGGAAAATCCCTCAACAAGTTATTTGTAAATAAGTAAATAAAACTGTGGATTGGCTTTTCTGGTGTTTGCATCCATCTTGTATTTTGTTCCGAGGAGATTGTAACAGATTAGTTTGTTTGCAAAGACTTTTAGAGAAGTAGAGAATTAGAGGTTGGTGGCAAAGAAGGTGTGTAGAAAGACATTTTGAAATTTTACATATAAATGCACACACTGGAAACTTTGTCAGTAAGACTGAGTGAAATAAGACACCACCATCTATATACATCTTGTCCAAACTAATGAACAAGGTGCACATTTCCAGTATCAAATACCAAATTCCTTATGAAGAGCTCCAACTGTCATGAAAATTATTCAGACTGATGGTAAGACAGTTTGGAAAATCTGATGCTGCTTTTGAACAGTTCATTTTTAGAAAAGATCTTATTCTGACCGATCAATCAGCTTGACTTTGAACACAAGCTTACAGAAAATAGAAGCCTTCCAGTTATCAAGAAAACTCAGTTTGCAAAATAATTCCTGAACAAAAAATCTATTTTAAGATAAATTTTTATATTGCCATACAAGATGCACAGACCAGGGCAACGCAGGGGCACTCCGGGGTGTTTCTGATGAATGCTTGCAGTTGGATTTTGCTGCAGACAGGTTGTTGTCATGCAGAGACTCTGACCTGATGTGCTTGCTGTCATCTTGAATGAGTTTATGGTCAACCATGAACTCATTACGATGTTTAGCTAAAACCCATTAACCAGCTAACCTGGAAGTTGCTGTGTCTTCCTCCTTAGCTGTTGAATTAAGATGACGGTGAAATGAAGTTGAACTTTTAAAGACATCTGGGAGGCTGAGGAGCTGAGTACCATAAACATGGAGAATTATTTTTGCAGATAAGCAAGTCTAAGCTGACAAGTAAAGCCTTTAAATTGAATATGTGCTGTCGGTGAGGTTTAGTCAAATAATTATTGAAATCCAGGGAGTGGGAGAATATATGGGAAAACAGGAATATTGATTAGTGGGAGGCCAACAGGGGGCAACTGGAGCCTTCACTGCCCATGGCTGTAACCCACCCCTGGTCATTGCCATTAGCCCAAATTGTTGTTTGTTGGGCTGTAAAGTGTTACACATTCCATTTAATTAACACCTTAAATTTGATCTTGATGGTGTGGGAGCTCCTGGAGAAAATGAAATAAATTCAAAACTTGTATGGACAAACACGGTGTTTGAAGGGGGTGGAAACCAACAAAATCACCCTGGAAATGTTAAACTGCTTCAGTGGCACGAGGGGTAGAGCCACGTGAGGACTGCGTGCTCACCGTGCAGAGCAGCTGACTGATGGGTCTGCCCTGGGTTTGGTGAGAGCCAGTGTGAGTGGGTGATGGTCTCATGGTGTACCTGCAGACCTGTCGGTGTCTGGAGCCTTTCTCCACGTGCTGGGTTGGTGTAGCACTATCCTTCTCCTAAGGGGGATAGCTCTCTCCAAACCCAAAGGCACAAGGAATGACACTATATCATTGAGCACTGATGAATAACCAACAAACTAATTATAATTCCCAGAGCAGGCTCTCAGTAACATTTCTGTCAGGAAGAGTGAAGGCTGAGAAACAAGATTCAGTATGCTGTGAATATGAGCTGTTTCCCACACTGCCTGCTACCAGATGACATTGGATAAGGTTTTAATGTTCCAGGAGTAGGAGGATGTCTTCTGTGTGTAATTGTGGTTTGGTGACCAATGCGAGACAAAAGCATTTCAAAAAAAGATGAACTTGAATTTAAAAAAAGAATGTCTGAGATTGTCTGTGGACCATTGTGCTTATCCAACACCAGAGGCCCTTAAAAAATGTGGGGACATCTGATATGAAGCATGTACATAGGATTGGATCTGCTTTGGGAAGAAGGATGAACAAAGTAATTCCTTGAATTTCTTTCCAGCCCTATTTCTGATTAGTGCTCTTATTCTTGCCAAAAATACCCAGGAAAAGCAAAGCTCCAGATTATTTTTATGTAAACATGTTATTCCCACTTCTTTTATAGGGAAATAATAATTTAAGTAGTTCAACATGCAGAATATGTTCCATGTGGACACATCCTGGCTTTAGGATCAGGGAACTGCATGGGCTGTGTTGCTCCCTCACTGTGTTGCGTGGTGGGCAGTGGTGCGTGCTGAAGAACCACCTTCCATGTGGGGCTTGAAATTCCTCCCTGCTCCCAGCAGCTGTGATATGAACCAGCAGTATCCTCCTCAGGTCCTGACTGGGATTCCTGCTCACGTTCCATAACAGGCAGCATCTCTTTGTCATTTGGCAAGATGCCTGCCCTGCTCGCATTTCTCACCTTAGCGAATTTGCCAGCCCCACCGGGGTGCTGGGTAAGGACCATCACCCAGGGGTCAGCTTTCCCTGCTTATTTTGGGCTGGGTTTTCTTTTTAGGGAAATATTTTCTCCATTCTTTCATCGTGTGTCTGTTTAAAAGGGGTCCTGCAGCCACCCTGGAAGGAGTGAGCAGAGGGTGCTTGGTGCCACAGCAAGAGCAAGGAGGAGGTGAAGGCCATGGTGGGGTGTGGAAGATACCCCTTTATCCTCATCGCGGAGATGGGTGGTCAAAGGCAGTGATCCAGTGCTCCCAGCACACCGGAGAGGTTGGCTCCCCGGGACACAGCGGGGCTGTCACACAGTGGTGGCATCCCCGGGGCTGGAAGGGGACCCCGCTCTGTGTTTCACAGATCAGCCGAGTCACCCCATCACGTGCGGCCCTCGGCAGAGAATCCTCAGCGTAACCATGGCAACGGGGTTTTGCCGGAGCAGCGCTGCCGAGGATGCTGTTCCTAACGAGCCAGGGGTGACCGGGGTGGCTGCATGGGGGAGAGAGCCCCGAGCATTTGTCTTCGCTTCCCTCTACCCCCACGCTAATCAAATGCAAGAAAATTGTGTAAATGAAGGACTATAATTTCCCTTCCCCTCCACAGCTTTTCCCAGGCAGTCTGTCGCTGGATATCACTCCTGCAGTAAACACACCACCACGGGGCTTGTTGTCAAAATCAGATATTTTTATAGATAGATCAGTGAGGTGCTCTGTGCCCTGGGACCCGGGGGCAGCTCCAGCAACCTCTGTGGATCTGGGATCGTGGGGGCTTCAGTTTCCCTGGAGCCCAGGGGTAGAGCGCCATGAGCAAGGTGCTCAATGCAGAGGTCATGGAGCACCTCATGGTGACCCCGTGGCTCTTCAAGTCATTTTCAGTGGACTTGCTGTTGGTAGAGTGTGGTCCCTAAATGCCAGTTTTGGTCCCTGTCTTCTTGTATCCTGTGTTTTACGCTATGGTGACCACAGCATTGGTGTCAGAAGTACACCAGTGTACACCAGGGTCAGAAGTACACCCAGTGGCAGTAAATTTATTACCACAAATTGGTAAATGTCTCTCCAAGTTTCTGATGTGACATAGGTTATCCAGAGCTTGACTTTCTCAACAGATGTCAGTGGGAGCTGCTGCAGCAGGTCACAGCCATAGATAACCACAGTGTGCTCTGTTGCTCTCAGCATCAAGGGCATCTTATCTCAGTGGCTGTTCACATTTCTCCCAGGTTTTCTCATGATAAGAAGTCACTATAAAATGGAGCTCAGCTGCACGTGCACTTGGCTGAAGTTTTCACTCCCCCTCCATACAACACCCCAGGCAACTGTAGGTTCCAAATTGCTTTAAGCATTTTGTCCCTAATTAATGGACGTATTTAAGGACATGCTTGATTACAAGTGAACAAACAGCTTCAGTGCTGCCCTGAGGAGAGGCTTTCCTAAACCAGCATTGGTGGGAGCTGCAAGAGAAATGGTTTCTCAAAAATGTTAATGCAAGAAACATTCCTCCCCCTCACGCCTTTCTCACCCTTATTTTGTGTGAATATTTTTTTCAAATTTTCAGTCACCTACACGCATGACTAAAGGCTGAACCAAAGCCAGTCAGGTTGGCAGATCCATTCCCAGACTTGTAGGAGCTCTGAGTAGTCACCCGGTGCACCGGGATGTCAGAGCTGTGCTGAGAGGCCTCAGAGGTGAGCATTTTGTGTATCAAATGGCAGATCACATTGGATCAATGGCTTGTTTTTATCTCCTCCAGAACAATTATGATTTTCCCCTATTTTATCTAGTTTTTTTTTTTGTCTGTTCTGTATTACTGTTTTCTGCAAATAGTGAAAAAAAATCCATCTAAAGCAAAGAGTATGCACCAGCTATCACCTGGA